>MU385713.1:1294009-1513493 GCA_022497155.1 Whalleya microplaca | reverse complement strand
TGTGGCTATTTAACCTGTTACCCTAAGGTCCCTGGGGTTAAAATTTTTTTTTTTTTCAGATCTGAAGGTTAGGCATTCAAGTGTGGGGCGTGTTTTCATTTTTCATTTTTTTTTTTTTTTTTTTTTTCAGATTTTTCAGCTGCGTGGACGCTAGCTGAAAAATCAGGGAGGAATGTTATAGGGCAGGGGATTACGGGTATTAACAGCAGCTTAAAAGCCACTAAAAGCCCCCTAAAGCCACGTTATAAGGCACTTTATAAAATATCCACAAGGCATTCCACAGGGCAATTTACAGTGAATCATATACCTATATTTAGCTGACCTTTTCTCTCACATCTTTTTTACTTTTTTATAACAAAAATCACTAAATAGTTATATATATATAGCTTTAGCAGCTAATATACACTCATTTTAACTTAATATCTCACTTTCGATTCACCCTAACACCTTGTCCCAAGACAATATAAAGCGTTATTAAACTATATAACGCTATTTAATTTTTATTACGTTAAAGGCTTTAATTTAATTAAATTTATTAAAAACGTTTAAGTAACGTTTAAATTTTTTTTTTAACCTTTAGATTTTATATACCTCCTTTAACTTTTTAAGTTACTTTTAATTTTTTAAATCACTTTTAACCCCTTAAATTACCTTTAACCTTTTAAATTACCTATAACCCTTTATTTTTTATTAACGTTTTTATAATAAATCCCCTCGAAATTATTAACAATACCGAGGCAGCTACATTTATTATTATTACTGGCGCTATTTTTTACCTCCTTATTGCTGCCGCTTTTTTTGCCGTAGCTTTCGATAATTTTATTAAAGCCCGTACGTAGCTAGCTATTTAAGGGCTTTACGAAAGCAAATTTAAATTTATTACTACTGCTGCTCGTTATTTTAAAGCCTTTTATTAAAGAGTTTATTTGCGGCTTAATAACGCTTATTTACGATCCGAGAATAAAGGCTTTAATCGAGCTTTAATTTCCTTTTAAAAAATAGCTTTTTATACCCTTTTTTACCGCTTTATCCGAGCTGGCTATTATATTAATAGCCGGACTATTTAATATACAACTAATAAAATTATTAACGAGAATTATAATAAAAGACTCCGCTTAAAATTAATTTAGCGGCAGTGGGCTTATCGATTTCTAAGGCGTAATAAGTATATTTTTAAACGTATATAAGGTTAGCTAATAGCAATAAGCTATAAGCTAGCTTATAATAAAGCTGAAATTAATAAATAGTTCGAACGGCTATAAAAAGTCTATAAGGCTAACAGCATTACCCCTAAATTCGAATATAATATAAATGAGTTAAAAATTCGAATCGGTTATTTAAAAAATGCCTGGCTATAAACTTAAGCTAAATTAGCTAATATTTATTTAGTTAACCCTAACTCTCGAATATTTATAATTATTTTTAAATACTGTTTAATAGCTGGAGTTATAATACCTTTATTTATCGTTTTCCTTAACGTTTAATTGCTAAAAAGCTAGTTTATTAATAACCTCGAGGATTTAATTATTATTAATATAACTAATAATAGGTAGTTTAATAACGAAATAGCTTTAAAATAAATGGATTATTTTAAAAGGTTAATAAAGCTTTTAAATCTATAGCAAAAACGCTTTTTTTTAGTCGATAATTACGTAAATTACCTAACGTTCGAATTTTTTAAACGTGTTAAAAAAGGCAATATTATAATCCTTTTTTTCTTACTATATATTATATATATTTTATAGCCTTTTAATATTTCCTTATTCCGTACCTTTAAATATTATTATTAAGGCTAATTAATATAGGCTCTTTAAAACGGCGCTTACGACTTTAGCAAATTTAATTTTTTAGCTAGTTACCGGTTTATTAGGGATAACACCTTTATAAAGGCCAATATATTTAACAGCTAAAAACGAATAAGGCTTTAACTATTTAAGCCATTTATTATCTTTAATGATCTTTAAAATCTTTTGTTATTAGTACCTTTAAGCCGTTCCTGGAGGCACTAGCCGGGGTATATAGCTTTTTTTTCTTACACTAATCTTTAGACGCCGAAAAAAAGGCCAGCTATCGAATAAAAAACTGTTTAAACGCCTCTAATAAACCTTTACGTAATTTAACGTTATTTCGAGTATGTGAATTTACGAATAAAATGGTTTAAAATTAACTAAACGCCGTTATCCCTTATAGTTAATTATATATAGCGGAAGCTAAAAAAATATAACACGCTATAGTTATTAATAAAATTATAATAACTATAAAGCTTTACGAATTACGTAAGGCTATAATCGAATGCCGATATTACTTTAGCCGCCGGACTTTAATAAGTATTATTAGTTTTTTTATAATAAGTAATAGCCGCTTCCGAGTAGCTAATTTAGACGATTTAAGGCGCGTTAAATAGCGAGCTAAATAAGATCGGCTTAAAAAGAAGCGTTAAAACGAAGAATTAAATACTCTCCGCATATAACTTATAGCCGTGAGATTTTTTTTAAAAACGAAAGTTAATAAGGCTACCTTTTAACGTTATAAGCCGTTACTTAATAATTAAGACCTTTTCCGAAGCTATTACCGCTATTAGTATAAATTATATAAGTGTTTTTATAATTATTATAG
Organism: Whalleya microplaca; assembly: GCA_022497155.1. Lineage (NCBI taxonomy): Eukaryota > Fungi > Ascomycota > Sordariomycetes > Xylariales > Xylariaceae > Whalleya > Whalleya microplaca. Next base: position 1,510,877 of record MU385713.1, on the reverse strand, counting down.
CAGTATTATTAAAGCTAAGGCTATTAACCTCGAGGATTTTATTAAATGCTATAAAATAACCTTTAAATAATTAAATTAGGAATGTAAAAAGTGGTATACGTAATAATTTTAAAAACCTTTTAGTAAGATTTTTATTTATATACTATTGTTAGACTTTAGTTTTAAACGTATTAATGGTATTATTATAGCTTATAAAAGTGGGTTTTATTTAACAGCTAAAAGAAAGGCTAAGATTTTTAAAATAAAAAGAGAAAAAGCTACCGCTTTTTAAATAATAACTATAAAAAAAAACGATAAAAATAACGATAACTTTTTTTTAGTTAACGATAACGAAATTAAGAAAGTTAAGGAGGTTAAAAATTATATTATTATTAAAAAGTTTAATTAAAAAGTTAATTTAAAGGATTAATTTAAGAGATTAATTTAAAGGTTAGTTTAAAAATAGCCTTAGTTTTTATAATAATTAAAGCTTATATTATTATAATATCGGGACTATTTATAATATATGAGCTACTTTTATTAAAGTGTGATTTATATTAAAATCTAAGTATATCCGAAATTTCCACTTATTTTTATATTATAAGGGTTATTTATTAATTAAAGCGTAACGCCTTAAAGGCGTGTTTAAGCGAATTAGCTATAGCAAGTAAATAATTTAACACGCTATAGCAGCGGGGTTACTTAGTGACCCCACTTATAAATAAAATAAATAAATTAAATAAAGCACGTACCCATGTTAAAAGCTATAGCTTTCGGCTATAGCTATAAAGGTTTTTTTTTCCATCATTATTATCTTAATTTATTCACATTTTTCTCACACACCCTTGATTTTTTATATTATAATCACTAGATAATTTTATTTAACTCCCTTTAATTAAACATTATTAAATGTGATTTTAAAGTTATATTTCCTTTATAAATGCGAATTAAGCTTTTTTATATTTTATACATTATTATTTTTCCTTATAATATTATCGCTTTTTATTAAATTTAAATTAATAAGCACTTTTAATGTCACGAAATAAACGTATAAAGTAATAAAATAACATAGTTATTATATAAAAATTTAATTAAAAAGTTATTCGGAAAATAGCCTTTAAATATATAAAATTAAATAAAAAATCTTAATATTTAAAAGCCTTAATAAAATTATTAATATATTTATTATAATAAAATAAATTTAATATCATTATTTTAAACATAATAAAAAGGCAAATTATATAATAAAAATATAAAGCGATAATATTAACGATAATATTAACGATAATAATTTATATATTATCTTAAGACAAGGTGTCGGGGTGAAGCGAAAGTGAGATATTAAGTTAAAATAAGTGTATATTAGCTGCCAGAGCTGTGTGTGTGTGACTATGTGACTATCTAGTGATATTTATAGTAAAAAAGTGAAGGAGATATAAGGGAAAAGGTCAGCTAAATACAGGTATATAATCCACTGTAAAATGCCCTGTAAAGTGCCCTATAAATACCTTGTGGAGTGCCCTATAAAGTGCCCTATAACGTGGCTCCAGGGGGCTTTTAGTGGCTTTTAAGCTGCTATTAATACCCGTAATCCCTTGCTTTATTATAATATATTATTTATTTTAAAATAATATTATAAAGTGAGGTATATAAAGTATATAAACGAGTATATAAATAAAAAATAAGCTTACTTTATAAGTTATATACACTAGTTTAAAATCTTTAATTTTTTTCATTTTTAATAAACACATTTATTTATTATTATTTATTTAATATCTTTAATAAAGCTTTTATTAAAAGCTTTTTTAAAATATTTATTCACTTATTTATTATTATTTTAAGCTAGTTTTAATAAAGCTATTCTTAAAGCTTAAAATTATTAACTTTAATAAATAGTCCGATTATAATATTATTAATAAACGCCGACGTTAAACGGCTATAACTTTTAGCCTTTAATAATTAACATTATAATACTTATTTTTTATCTTTAATACATTATATTTATTAAGTATATATATAGCTATATACACTTTTTAAAACGTAGCCATAGTGGTGTGTGATTAAAAAAGTGACATAGCCACTTTTTTTTATATAGCTATAGCTTTATTTATATATATATAACTTAAGTTATTATTAATTATATATATTTAAGCCTCACAATATATTATATATTAAAACGAACGATTAAAATATTACAATTAAATTATCGCCTATATAACGTAAAGCTTTATAATTTAAATAGTTTAAAAGTTATTATTTTTACGAAGTTAGTTTATTATTTAAATGCTATATACGGAAAACTTATTAAATATAAAAATACCCGTATTAAAAGCCTTAACTATCGATGTAATTAATAACTAAAAAAAGCCTAAAAACGCCGTCGCCGTTAAAAGAGGTTAGGATAAAATAAATTATCGACTAGGAATTATTAAGGTATAAGGGTGCTATAGCAGGTCTTTCAGCAGATCTTTCAGCAGGGCTTTTAGCAGGGCTTTCAGCAGGGCTATCAGAAATTATGGCAGCCAAAAAGGCAAACCACCAGAAATCATACGTATTGGGTGCTTTGGGAGGACTTTCAAGCCTTACATTCATTTGTCTCGGCCAGGGACGGCCTTTTGTCTCTCCCGGGTATAGTGGGGTATATAAAACATACAAACGGGTATACGAACAAAAGACAGGCTTACCTTATAAGCCACACACACTAGTCTAGGATCCCTGATTTCCTCCATCTTCAATAAACACATTCATTCATTACTATCTATCTCATAGTAGTGCTAATCCATGAGTTTCGATCCATGGGTTAGGCCTGTGCATACAATGCCAAGTCTACTTAAAGTAGCTAGCCATATGGGGTTCACCCTAGCAAGTAATAACTTAGGTATCTCTTGGTATTCATATAGCGTATCTGATTAACTGCTGTAAGGCGGCCCTTGCTCCACAGCCTCCCGCCTCCACCGCCACCTCGTCTAACAATTTTGGTCTCCGCCATAGCAAAATTGGCTGTATTGTCCAATCATAAGCTTCGATCTATGTGGCGTTGCGTATCTCTAATAAATGCTGGTACATATGGCACAGGCAAAGTTGGGTGCAAATGGATGTATCAGATCTACAGATCAGTTTCATTGGAAAATCCCCCTGTTTTGTGGAGGGGGGGGGGGGGCTGCCTTACAGCAGTTAATCAGATACCAGTCGATCGGACCCTAGCCCACATCTCAGCGGCTAATATACGGGGCCTAACAAACAAACTACCGAGGAGCTAAACACCGCCGTATTGCCTTCTAAAAGGGCTGATGCCAATTGAACCGATGCGTTCCCTATCTGCTTGTCCATCTGCTGTCTAGCTAATTATAGAGTTGTAATAGGTCTCAGAGTATAGCGAAGCAGTCACATATCTGAGTAGACTCGCCAGGAATTGCTACACGGAAAGAACTAAAACCATATAAGAAGATATGGCTGAATGATATATACCGAGTTGGATATTCTCCCATTGCGGGGAAAAGCAACCTAGGCGGGAAGAAAATATCGAAACAATGTCCCTTGTCTTATACATCGACAGATCCTTACTTTATAGCGAAGCCATAGCGAATCCACTCGTTAGCTTCCAGTTCTCCCCATCCACATATGATTGTAGTTCCGCACAGAAGTAGTATTGCGGGGTAGGTTACTAGTGTGTAAGATATAGGAGGAGCCAATACATATCAATAGAGTAAAATAACCTTAGAGGCATATATATTACCTCTTGATGAAAAGAGAGAGACTTCGATTGACTGGTAACTGACTGGCTAAAGCTGCGTGACTAGAAGAAAAGAAAATCAGGCATCTTATATGCCACTGGCTACCAGGTACGACATACTAGCCCCACAACAGTAGATTGATTCTGATAGAAACCCACCCGCCATCTCATCATACTATCGTTATATCTTTCCGGACATGTATCCCAGACTGTTGATTACGTTCGGCTTTTCCATGAGCCCCTCCAAACTCGGCCGTCGTCTCCATGTGTGTGGTGGGGTATGTATTAGCGCCGGACAAATTTGTGTGATTATTGAGAGAGTCGAGCGACTGTGAGTTGAACCCGTCACTCTCTATATCGTGAAAGCGATGATGGCCACTGGAAAACGCGGATCTGGACGTTTGGGTGTGAGTGTTGATCAGGCTCCAGGGGCCTTCACGCCAGGCGCGTTGCGCCAAGAAGAAAATACTCGGGAGGCTGACGCTGATGATGGATATGGCAATCTCAGAGCCTAGCCAGAGAACGGGCGTAGCGACTTTATCTGCATAAAATTTAATAGGTGGCCAGCTCTTTTCCGTATAGAGAGAAGACTCACATGTAGGATCCAGTTCAAGCTCCCTGCCAGCTTCAATGATGGTCACGAGGCGGCCAATTGATACCACCACAACGCTTTGCCTCCGCTTTAGCTGAATTCAACCATCAGAATTCCCAGACAAAAGTGACTCACAGATATCCGCATGTGAATACCCCACAGATTTGAATTTTGCGTATCGTTTTCATCCGTAGTTGCCACAGCAGGGGCAGGGGCATAATTAAAATAATGACGTCGATGAGAAGACTGGTTATACCACTACCCATCCATAAGAGGCCAGTGTTTTGACAAGAGCCCTCGCGTGTAGTCTTCCAGGCTTTTTCAATAGGTTTACACATAAATGTGACTTCCAAGAGGATAGTGATCAGCCATACGATGTTCATAGCATGCACCAGCCATAGTGCATACTTAAACCGGGAATTAGACACGCCGAGGACGCGGGCATAAAAGAAGAGGGCAGAGGACTTGGCCACGGCAGTACCCGTGTCAAAGATATAATAGATGACCCAGAGTAACTTCAGAAACGGCTCGACGTTTTGTGGTGGTATCGCTTGGACATGTAGTCCCAAACCGAGATCAATCAGCTTGAAACCCATCCCACACACGGCGATATTCAGAGCCTAGAAGCAATGAGCATGGTAACCAGCCATAATGGGGGTTGAGTAATGCAGAGACCTACCGCGCCTGCAAAAGCGGTCCAGTCGTCCCACCAGAATTTGGATGGGACTTTTGACATGGCAGTCACTGGCAAGAGAGCCCGAGACCAAGCTCGAATAAGGACTACTACTGTGGGCACGACTGTCATGGAGATGAGCAGCGTTTGCAGCTCTGACTGTTTGGACTCCTCGAGAAAAGCATCGGGCAGAGTTCCCGTTGACGACATTTTGCAACTTAGACTTAGGGACGGGGAGGCAGGTTGTCAATGATAGCGCATTGAAAAAGAAATAGCGAGAATAATAGAGTGATTCTGAGGAACATGTGTTCTTTGAGGAAACAGCAGTCAAGAAGGACGAGATCAAGGCAAGGCAAGGCAAGGCTGCCGCCGCCGCCATCGATTCTGACCCCCTTCACGTAGCTGCTCTGCGTATTACCATTCCTACGTATTTGGATGCTACGCAGTAAGATGCGGTTATAGATATTGGACTACCCAGTTGCCTGCTAGGTACAATGCAGTTGGATAGACGATCCATGCATGAGGTCGGGTGGCGGGCGCTATCTCTTGGCCAAGCCCATTATATTGGCACGGGGCGGGGTGTGGGAATCGATGCAAGGGTGGATCACCGCTGTTGTTTCATTGCATGTAACGTCAACCACTAACTTCAATGTTCTGCTCAGATCCTAGCCAATGTCTTTGGCTGTTAGTAGATAGGTGTGAGGAGAGAGGCGCGGACCGCAAACGATGTTGGCCAGGGTCTGTCAGGACTACATCAGCGCTCTAAATGAACTAGGTAGTCATTATAAGCAATGATTTGCTGCACGTAGCCAGCCTGACGGCTATTATTACCACTGGACAGTAGATTAAGTTATTATGTGGTATTCATAGACGGTGATAGACCTTCTGTTCCCACAAGGGTTATTGTGATTGTACACAATTAAAGGAGAAAAATAAATACTTTGGTAGGTATTACTGCCTAATCCAACGAACAATTAGTCCTACGGTCATTGCAACCAGTGATCTGTCAGGTTTTCAGAAGTGTAAGGCTCTCTCCGATCTTGAGCCATTTTGCGATGAATCATACTCATCTCATTCATCATTCTACAGTTCTATTTCTTCCCCCTCAATCGTTCCGTTGAACCACTGGCTCACTCCCTACAACGAGAACATTGAAGACCATCCCGCCATGTCTACCCCAGAGAAGATTCCTTCCTCCAGCGCGGAGCCCACCCTGGAGGAGAGGGCAGCGCTCAAGCCTCACAATTTGCACACGGATGTAGAGACCAAAGCCAACGGCTCGCCTTCACCAGGAGATCCGCTGGTTCGACATCTGAAGCCTCTGTCCTGGTTCTTCGTCGTCTTTTCCTTACTAGCTGCTCTATTCCTCTTTGCGCTCGATAACACCATTGTTGCCAATGTCCAGGAAAATATCATCTACACACTGGGCGGCATAGAAAAACTGCCCTGGATTTCCGTTGCGTTCGCCTTGGGCGCTGTGGCGACCAACCTTTTCTGGTGCGCATCTCATGCAAAAATACACCATCGTCGTCATAAGCGCTAACGAAGGATACAGGGGTCAGTTGTTCTCCCATTTCGACAGTAAAATTCTCTTCATTTCGAGCGTGGTCATATTCGAGGTCGGCTCCGCAGTTTGCGGAGCTACTCCATCACTCGATGCTCTAATAGGAGGGAGGGCCATCTGTGGCATCGGAGGAATGGGCATATATCTGGGGACCATTAACATGGTGTCTGCCCTAACAAACGAACAAGAGCGGCCAATGTATCTCGGATTCGTTGGACTAACTTGGGGCATTGGCACAATGTATGTATTCCTTTCCACTCCCCCGAACTTTCCTCAGGATGAAAAAGATCTTGTTAACCTCCAGTACAGTCTTGGTCCCATAATCGGCGGAGCGTTCACTGACAGCTCTGCTACATGGAGATGGTCCTTTTACATTAACCTTTGCATCGGAGGTCTTGCTGCTCCCATTTATATCTTTCTCCTGCCAGCAGCTGATCCTCGCCGGGGTGTCAGCTTTCTCTCGCGAGTTAAAAACCTGGACTTGGTGGGTGCGCTGCTCAGCGCCGGTGCCATCACAACCTTCGTCATGGCTATCGCCTTTGGCGGCAGTGTCTACGCCTGGAACAGCGGCCAGACTATCGGCCTCTTCGTCGCCACAGGTGTTCTCTGGATCTCTTTCATTCTACAGCAGCACTTCTCCTTTCTTACCACCCCCGAACACCGTCTCTTTCCCACATCCCTGGTCAAATCCTGGGAGATGAATATCTTGTTCGCTCAAATGGCCAGCGCACAAGTCGTTGTCACGGTCCCCATCTACTTCATACCACTCTACTTCCAATTTGCTAAGGACGTATCAGCTATGAGAAGTGGCGTCCAACTCCTCCCATTTGTTTTACCGTTGGTATTCGCCGTCATGCTGAACGGAAGTGTTATGGCCCTTTTTGGATACTACATGCCATGGTACCTAGTCGGCTCGGTGTTAGCACTAGCCGGTAGCGCGCTACTATACACCATCAACATCGATACCAGTGAAGCTCGCATCTATGGATACTCCGTGCTTACTGCCTTTGGTGTAGGCCTCTTCTCCCAGGCCGGCTTCGCAGTAGCACAGATGAAAGCAACCCCCCAGCAGTTATCACAAGCGGTGGCTTTCATCGGCATTGGCCAGGTGGGAGGGATCACGCTGGCACTGGTAATTTCTAACAGTATTTTCTTGAATGAATCGACCAATCAAATTTCCAATATCTTGCCCGGGATGTCGAGGGGCGCTGTGCAAGAGGCCATCTCAGGGTTCGGGGCGGAGTTCTTCAATAGCCTAACCTCGGAAGAGCGACGACGTGTCTTGACTGCTATAGTCGAGGCTATCGACAAGACATTCATTATGATTATTACCGCTTGCGTCCTCTCGCTGATCCTTTCCGTCTTCATGAAACGCGAGAAGCTCTTCGTTGCTCGATCGTGATAAGAAGTGGGTATTGGTTGCTGGATTAAACGAAGGATTTGAAGTCGTAAGAACGAGTTGTTTTCATTTTTACTCTACTCTTGTTGGATCCTTTAGTCACTTGATGTACAAGTGAGGTCTCATACCACACAGTTATTTCCTATTACATAGATGTTTTGATTGAAACATGAAAGGCTGCTCGATCAGCATATGTGTCACAGTATTATGTAAAATGCTCAGTGGATGGCAACTCGCGGGTAGAAATAGTCGAAGTTGCGCATTGCCCACGTATCAGCTACCTACATAGGAAGTACATATGTCTCATGAGTTGAGGTAACAACAATTGAAAGGTATCTTCATACCAAGTATGTTGTAGGAGTGGTACTTTGTAGAGGCCGGGACTGTGGGTAAGCGAACCTTAGCCGATTGGGTCCACGGGTATTTTTATGTTGATGTACCTAGGTACTTTCTTGAGATGAGGTGGGGAAGGTAGAAGGATTTCTCCAAGCTCCAAGCTAGACAAACACGGGGAAAAACCGAGCAAATAACTTATTAATACATTATGCAGTCAGAGAAAGCATGAGTTGTTATCAATTAAACTCTAATACTGGGTTTCACTACGCAACTGGGCTAAATGGTGTGCGCTTCACGCACAGACTGTTTACCACCAGTTGATACGTTTACCCAGTAACCTACCTAGCTGTCAGAAGTATGTAGGTTTCTGACAGCAGTTCTCAAAGCAGACAAAAATTGATACGTAGCTGTCTCTAACATCCCACTAGTCACGTTCATGGTATTACACGAGGAGAACTTGCAGTCCAATCAATGGGTGCATTGAAGTCAAGCTATGGTAAGTCACTGGTTTTCAACCTGACCTATTGCTACTACAGGGTTGTCTAGTGGCAAAAGAGTGTATTCTCGAGGGCCGATAAGCTGCTCCTCCTTTCCAAGTCCTGAGACCTAGCCCTCCTCCGAGACCAGTCCATTCTAGCGCCGTATCACTTTTAAAACAGACGTACCGTAGTAGTCACAGCGGCATCGACGAGCAAGCTAGTGCCATTAATATAGCTCGCGGCTGGGCTGCATAAAAATGCAATAGTATCGGATACCTCTTCGCATTCAGCAGCACGTTTGATTGGAACGATCGCCGAGATCATGTCTTGGACCTCGGGGTTTTTTTTTAGCTCTACGTCTAATAGCGGTGTACGCACCCAGGTTGGGCAAACGGCATTAACGCGAATGCCTTCGGGAGCGTGATCAAGCCCTATACGTACAGTCAATCATCACCCCTAATAAGCGGGCTCGAAACTCGGGCACTTACCGGCCATTTTGGTGATTCCCATAAAAGCATGCTTCGAGATAGTATAGGAGCCTTTACCAGGAAGGCCAACGAAAGAATTGGCCGATGCTAGGTTAATAATAACTCCACGGCCAATATCGCGTATACCGTTCCTGCTAGTCCATGTTTTGGGTTCCTGCTTACGCATCGCCGCAATCTGCGCTCGTACGCAAACCAGATTGCCACGGGCATTAATATGCATAATGCGGTCGAAGTTATCGATATCGGTTTCCGCAATAGGTGCGTTAACACCGTTATCTACCTTTACAAAAGAACAAAAACATTAGAATTGCCAAGCGTAATAGTTATCAGGATGAGAAGATATTATTTACACCAGCGGCATTAATGGCGTAATCGAGACGGCCAAATTCCTTAACAACGAAATCGACCATATCCTGGACCGACTTCTCGTCTTGGACGTTCATCTTGAAGGTCGTAGTCTTATAGTCGCCGTTCGCATACTTCTTGCTTTCTTCGGACGAGGCCTTTGCGGTTGTTTCGTTCATATCTGCAAACACGACAACCTTAGCTCCTGCTTCAGCAAGAGAAAAAGCCGCTTCCCTGCCAATGCCGCTACCGGACTACATCGCAACTTGTTAGCAACGTTTATAAAATACAGATGAACTGTTGTCCTACCCCTACAACGAGGGCGACACCATCGAGTTGCGTGCTGTTGATCATTGCGGTAATGTGGCTTGTAGTGATGATAGATTGATCCGACTTAGTGAGGAACTGAGTTGACGGGGAAGACGATTTATCTGGTGGAATTTGAAGTGTAAGGGGGAAGGGCAGAGAGGTGGGAGAAGTTGCGCAAGGCTTGAGACTAGTGCCCTGGCAGAGTGATATTGGGTGCAGAGGGGTAGTTCCCCGAATGTAACGGCATATATGATAGTAAAGGTGCATAAGGTCACCAGCAAACGGCTAACAACAGCAAAGTCTTCTTCCTGAAACTCTACACAGCCTTGTCCCGCCAAGACCCAAGTACTGTGCCCCACGCATTTCCTTTGCCCCTTGACCCCCTCCTGCCACCGGGAGCTAGGTGACTGGGTAAACGAAGCAACTGGGTGTAAATGGTCTGTGCGCGAAGCGCGCACCGTTTAGCCCAGTTGCGTACCTAGGTAGTATAACTTAATATTAGATTTTACTTAATAACAACTCATGCCTTTCTCCGGGGTGCTGCCCAGTGCCGGCCGGTACCAAGAAGAATAGACGCCGGCAAAGGAGGGGTCAGCCCGTAAGATGAGGCTGAGGTTCCCGTCATATCGGATAATTTTCGGGAGCCAATCCTAGTATCGCCTTCCACTACGTGCACTTACAGGTGAAACACACATCACAAGGTTAGCCTACTGGTCACATTACACATAGCTAGATATGAAAGCTACCCTATTACCTATATAGAAACCCTCCGCACCGTCACATTCAATCTCTATTCTCTGAGTGGCTACATCTCGCATGCATGTTACAGCCACGAATGCAGTTGGTAGTGGCTGTTGGGTTGGGGAGCGGGCGTGAGCCGTAGCAGGTTAGCCGATAGGCTTGCGTAATATCGAAGAGCCGCTTCCGATGTAAGCTCGGCTCGAAACCCTATCGGCTAACCTGGACTGCCCTATCTTGTTATAGGGAGGTGGGTAGGATAATTAAATTTCGATACGACATCGGGTCGTAAATGACTCTGAAGTTGTTGGTGTAGGAGGAAGAAGCGGTGTGGGGCCTTATTGGTCTGTAGAACCACTCACCTATGTACATATGTACTACTTGCTATGGCTAATTCGCCTCGACACGCCCCTAGGGCGTTGCGCTTTAATTAGTAAAGAGCCCATGTAATATAAAAATTTCCGATATACATCCGCTACCACCTCAAATATTAGTAGATAAATGTAGATTCGTTAAGCGTATATGTTCTTGTTTTGAATATGTGACAGTGCGTAGCAAGAGTACTTTAACTTATATAATAAATTATACTGAAAGCTAAGTCACTTTTATACTCCACTGATATATATCGGAATTTTTATATTACTAGGGTCTTTTACTAATTAAAGCGCAACGCCCTAGGGGCGTGTCGAGGCGAATTAGCCATAGCAAGTAATATAAGACACTGGAGGCGGCGCCCACGCTTGCAACCTGGGAACAGCCTTCCGATGGGCTTGAGCCGAAGATTTACCGTGACTAAACCTATTGCAGTAATATTTGGGAAACCTTCACCCTCCTCCTCCCCACACACCTCCCCCCAAACAAACCCCACTGCTGGGGGGTGGATGTAGTTAGGCCTCGTCACGTGCTGCGGAGGTGAGCCTTTAGGCTCACGCCGATACCTTAGGCCGTGTTTACCAATTTAACTGCGGCTATTAGCTTCGATTAAAAATGTATTTTTTTGCCACTATAAGGGGGTCTCTCCATTAAACCTTACTTTTTTTAAGTATAATTTATAGCTATATAATAGCTATAAGTTATATATAATTCCTGTAATAGCGGCAGTTAGCTTTATAAAAAACGGGATTATATATCCCTTATTTTTTAAGTAATTTTATTTAAAAAAGCAGGTAATTTAGCCGTTATAATTATTATAGCGGCTATTATAATATATAATAGCCGTAAATAAAATTACAATAATAGTTATATATTATTACTAAATAAAGTTAGTTTTTTATTTAAAATCCTTAAATAACCTTATTAATTAAAGTTATTATTACTTTAAAATAAATAATAATTACGCCCGATAGTTAATAATAATAGCATTTATAAAAGTAGTAGCACTTACGGTTATTAATATTAAAGAAAACAAGAATAATTTTATTAATTTTATTTATTTCGGAGTAAATTTTAAGCTTCCGGATAGCGAAAACCTTATTAATTATTATATATTTAATGTTATAAATAAATTATTTAAAGATACTTTTAAAATAACTAAAATAACGCTATTATTTCTCGAATAACGGCTTAAAACGACTATTTATTTAGCTTTTAGTAGGAATATTTTAGTCCGTTAAAAATTAATAATATTTTTATAGTTATATATTTTTAACAAGCTATAACGGAATATTAGGCTATTATAAAATTATTTTATAAAAGTAATTAGTTTTATTATTTATAAGGTTTTTTAAGCTTATTAAGTATTATTTAAGGATTTTATACGTTTAAGGGAGGTAAATAGCGAGCTATTTAATAAGGTAGCTTGTGATTTTAAAAAATGGCTATATTTTAAGAATTATATCGGCGTTATTAATAGTACTTTCGTAAATGCTTTTATCCCTAAAGCTAACGTAAAGGTATAAAGGTTTCGGAAAAACGAAACGGCTTAAAATATGCTAGCAATTATAAATTTTAATAAAACGTTTATATATATATTTGCCGGCTATAAAGGTTTTATATACAATAATAAAGTAATAAGGCTAGCTAAAAATAAAGGTTTTATTATACCTATAAGAAAATATATTTTAGCTAATGTTATTTATAGCTAAGGAAAAGGGATGTTAGTTTTATATAAAGGGACGAGATATTACTTAAAAAAATAAAAGGCTATAAATAAATAGCTACGGAATTATTATAAATTATTTAATTTTTAGTACAGCTTATTAAAAATAATAATTAAAAGAATATTTAAAACGCTAAAAAAAAGGTAGAAAATTATTAAAAGTAGCGCGTTTAAATATTTAATTGCTAATTAGATTTTTTTTATATATATTTTAACGGCGATTTATAACTTTATAGCGTTAATAAAGTTTATATTTAATAAGGTCGAAAATAAAGATATTATAATATTTATAACCGAATATAACGTACCGGCATAATAAAAAAGCGCTAATAAAAGACTTTTTAATTTACTTATAAATAAGGCAATTTTAAATAATTATAATTAATTAAAAGAGGTTATTATAAAAAAAATATAGCAGGATTATTATATTTACTTAAGGCAAAAATTGTGGTAATTTAAAAGGCGCGTTAATTAATCGAAGTTGTTAAAAAAACGGCGTTATTAAAAGTATTATTAAAGAGGTGTTATTAAAGGGAAAGAGATTAATTATAGCTGTTTTTTGCTATTAAAAAAGTTAAAAAAATATGGTTAAAAAAATACGTAACTTAATTAAAATTAATTATATATATAAAAATAAATTAAAATTAAAGGCAGTAATAAGTGTGACTTAATAGTTATAATTAAATATATATATTAAGATTATAAAAAATATTTAATTATATTTAGTTTTAATAAGGAAATTATTAAAACTAAATATAGATTATATTTTAGGGGTAAAGTAATTAATATTCGGATTTTTATTTAATAAAAGAAAAAAAAATTTTTATACCTTTAATTAAATTATATATTTTTAATAGTAAATAATAATTATAATCGATTTATTTGTTTTTAAAAATAAAAAATAGCTATAATTGATTTATTTGTTTTTAATAATAAAAAATAGCTATAATCGATTTATTTATTTTTAATAATAAAAAATAGCTATAATTGATTTTTTTTTTAATAATACTTCTTTTAGTTATATATATTTAACTACTTTTTTTTATTAGTAAATTATAATAAGCTTAAAATTTCTTTTCGTTATTCTTTATAGCTAATAAAGCTATATAGTTAGGTTTATTATAAATTAGCCGTTTTTTTAGCTTAATTTTATTAGATATTTTTAGATTTAATTAGCTAATAAACTAAAGAGCTTCCCGTGCTTTTTTTAGCATTATCGATTTATTTGTTATAGATTTTTTTAGGAAATTATTTATTTTATTTAAATGTTTTTTTAATTGCTTTTTTTTTCGAGAGATAGTAGGAGTTAATAACTCCGCTACTACCGTAAGTGAAACTGACAAATTACGTGACGCTAGTGTGTTAATAAATCGAATTTTTATTTTTAAGCTTAATACTGACTTTTTTACGTTATTATTACTAGTATTTTACGGGATCGCTGCTATTACGGAAAGTTTTATTATATTTTAATTAACGTTTCCGACTTTTTTTATATTTTTGATTTTATTTTTAAGCCGGCGTTAAAACGTTAAAATAATATTACGCTAAATGATATATAGTTTATAAGCAGCTTTTCCGGTAGCTATATTAAAACCGAAATAATTAATATATTTTTTAAAATAAAAGCCCGTTATTTTTTAATTATTTATAGCTTAAATTTCTGCGTTTTTATTATTTTTAATACTAACGAGTTATATCGAAGGTTTTTGTGTAATTATCGAACTTTTTTTTATTCCCGGTTATTAGTGTGTTTAAAAAGGTATTAAACTGTTTAAATTTTTATTTTTCGGAGTTATATTTAGTATTAAACGTTATATTAGTGGTTTTATTTAAAAAGATAAAAAAATTATAGTTACGGAGATAAGGTTTTATTCACTTTTATAATAAAAAATAGCTTTTTCGATAATCGAGTATTTTATTATTTAAAATATTAAAATAACGAGTTTTTATAAATAATATAATAAAGGTATCGGTAAATTTATTCGGCTATATTATATTATATGGTTTATAATGTAATAAAAATTTAAAAAAGTTATTAATAATATTTATTATTATAGGATTATATAAAATTAGTTTTATAATATTTTTAATTAGTCGATAATTAGTAGCGGTAGTAATAGCGTTTGCCTTTATTATTAAGCTATTTATAATATTTTAACGAGAAAATAAAAATAATTAAGTATTATTATTTTAAAGCTATAAACTTTTATTTTTAGTAATAATAATAGGATTGTTTTACTTTTTCTCGAGTTTAGCTTTTAAGAAATTATTATTAATTTCCTAACTTTTAGGGAATTGTGATTTAATAGCTTAACTGTTTTTAATAAGCTAAAAGGAAAGGTTTTAAATTAATAATATCGTTAATTGTTTATAAAAGGTTTTAAAACGTAATATAATATAATATAACATAAAATAACGCAAAATAACGTAAGAAAGTAATAATAAACGCTTAAATTTAATAACAAGCAGTAATTTAAGGTGACCTGAAAAAGTAGCAGTAAGCCGATGGTTATAGCGGTGGCAGTGCTTAAGGAGGTCTACAATACATCTCGGTAGTTACCTGATCAGTAATGTAATTTATATGGGCCGATTTGTATATGTGGAGCTCAGTGGTGGCAGTCCTAAGATTTTGGTAAATACGGCCTTAGATTAGCTCAGAACTTAGAAACTACACACCCTTAACAGCCCACGAACGTCTTCTCCCACAGTTGCCTCATTCCTAAACGCAAGGCACAAGTGGGGACAGCTGACCCGGATATCTTCCCGACCGCAGACCACCAACATCATCCTTTCCGTCTCTGTAAGCATCTTCTGCTCCAAGTTGCCTGTGTACTACCATACCTTCATGCTGCCTCGCTCATTTACATGTCATATATACATCGCTTACAGTCACATTCTAACACTTTATGGTGTCGTAACGTAACATATTCTAGGTGAGTACAGACTGATCCTACGCTAAAATATTCTCGGTGAGTACAGACTGATCCTATGCGTATCAATAGCACCTTTGCCGCCAGCATGACCAATACATCAGAGCTGCAACAACATCTTCCTTATCGCATTCGCTGACTCCACTAGGCCTTCCTTGTCTCTGGGCCCTGGCACTTCATGGCCCCCACTGTGAATATGTACGTGTCTCTGTTCCGGGCAACACAACTTGCTAAGCGCCAAAGACTGACCGGGTTCGATATTATCTTTAGCTCCCCAAATGTGAACCGTCGGCATATCGATCGTTTCCCATGCACTCGCACCAGGGGTGGCGGTGTGTGGAGAGCAAGGGGGTGGCGTCCCCGCATCAATGTAAGGCAGCCTCCCGCAAAAGAAGACTCCACATCGGAGACCTGATTCGTGGAGCCGTAAACTCTCAATCAAGATGGCAGACGCCAAAGAGGCCCCTTGGGAGAAGGTCATTACGCCATCAAATGGTCCGTCGGTCTTGAGGAATGTTTCTAAATCCATGACGGCTTTGCTGAACGACTTTGCACAATGTGGCTTATAGTAAGCAAAGCACAAATCCTCTGAGGCTGCAATGCTCTCGATCCCTAATATCTGCATTAGTCTCAGACATAAGATAACACTCAATTGGTAATTACGCGTACCAGGTGCCTTGTCCTGTGATACTACTCCTTCGACAAACGTGTATGTGTGGTCGCCGCCGAGTTCGTAGCGTAGTGCTGCTGTGCCCCTTTTAGTATCAAGTCACACACTACACCACGCAGCATTTTCCAACTTACCTGTTTGCAACTCGAAAATCTGCCGAGTTGATGTTAGCTGTTAGTTCCGGTTGGCAAGGCTCTCACAGCCTCCGATGACTTACCCTGCTGTTGGTCCCAGCACCGTGGAGGCAAAGAAAGTGCATTTTGATTTTCCTCAGTCCTGTGTTGCAAGCCGGGTTGAATGTGCCGATGACTCTGATGCCTTCAAAGGACTTTGTTGGTAATTTGCATGGTCTTTATACGTTTCCTTCATACGAAGCCTGGTCACCGCTAGACGCTCCTACAGCGTATCGCTTGTTGGTTCTATTCTAGAGAGACATGCAAGGCAGATTATTAGTCACTTGTATATGATTAACCTACATTGGGGGTGAGGCCAAAGGATTGACTACATAATAGAGTACCAAGTTTACCTTTCTTTTCCCATCAGCCTGAATACTATGACATAGTCCTCCGATGTTGTTGTCTGTAACGAATTGATCAAAACTATCCACAAATCAGCTGTTAGGTTAAGCACGTTGCCTTCAAGGAATGCACAAACCTTCAATCTCTAAGCCGCAATTCGTACGGTGTAGGGCCTTTGCCCTTAACAACTTCTTTACTTGTCATCTTTACAACCTCCTATTATCGAACGCTATTCAATGATGACTAGACCTCTTTCCTCCCGGGAGGAGCCCATTGCGGTATGCGGGCTCTCCCTTAAGTTCCCTCAAGATGCTTCTTCAGAGAAGGAATTCTGGGCCATGCTCCTGGAAAAGCGGACCGCCATGACTGAGTTCCCAGCGGACCGTTTAAACATTGACGCATTCCATCATACAAGTCAACGGAATGCTCTTCGCACGCGTTGTGCCCACTTCATTAAGGAGGATCTCGGTTTGTTTGACGCCAATTTCTTCTCCCTAACTCCTACGGAGGCTTCTGCCATGGACCCGATGCAACGCATCCTTCTTGAGACAGCATACAGAGCATTCGAAAACGCGGGTATGCGACTTGAAGACATAAAGGGCTCCAGGACTTCCGTCCACACTGGATGCTTTACGAACGATTACCTGCAGCAGATATTGAAGGACTCTCAGCGGCTACCCCCATATGCAGCAGTTGGGGCTACGCAATCTATGCTCGCAAACCGCCTCAGCTGGTTCTTCGATCTCCGTGGGCCTTCTGTAAATCTGGACTCAGCATGTTCTAGTAGTGCTATGGCTGTCGATCTTGCTTGTCAGCTGTTACACCGCGGCGTCACAGACATGGGTGTTGTGGCTGGTTGTAATATATTACTGGATCCCGACTACAGCACTATTCTAAGTAACATGCAAATGCTATCACCTGACGGTCGATGTTTTGCCTTTGATCACCGTGCAAATGGCTATTCCCGCGGAGAAGGTGTCGGTGTCGCTGTATTAAAGCGGCTCTCCGATGCACTCCGGAACAACGATCCTATACGGGCCATTATACGAGCTTCCGGTACCAACCAAGACGGCCGAACCCCTGGAATCACCCAACCTGACCCAAAGGCTCAAGCCCAACTCATCCGCGAAACGTACCAACGGGCCTGCTTGAGCATGGAGCATACCAGATTCTTCGAGGCACATGGAACTGGGACCGCGATAGGAGACCCAGCAGAGGTTGGTGCCATTGCAGAGTGCTTCAATGAGCACCGAAACTCGTCAGACCCCCTATACGTCGGCTCAGTCAAAACAAATATCGGCCATCTCGAAGGGGCTAGCGGGATTGCGGGCTTGATTAAAGCGATCCTGGTCGTGGAATCGGGCATAATACCGCCAAACGCCAATTTTGAATCCATAAACCGAAGGCTTGCATCCTACGACTACATGATCTCTTTGCCGTCAGAATGCACAACTTGGCCTCCATGTGAGGTTCGAAGGGCATCTATCAATTCATTCGGATACGGCGGGACAAATTCCCACATTGTCATCGACGATGTTTCCAGTTACTTAAGGCGTAAAGGTTTAGTAGTGAACTTCAACATAGCCGATCCATATCCCCGGGCCGAAATACCTGTAGTAGAGTTTCCGAAGCTTTTCGTTTGGTCCGCTACTACTGGGACCGCTACTCGAGCGACTGTTACCAGGTGGGAGGAGTTTTGCTCCAAGAGGCTTGACATGACACTATCACTGTCTGTTCATGATATTGCTTATACCCTTGACTCTAGACGGAGCGCATTATTGTCAAAATCCTTTGCAGTTGTCTCATCTCTCGGAGATCTACGATCTTTGGCAAAGCTTGCTTCTGTCCCGGTAGACACACCGAAACAACCTCCCCGCTTAGCATTTGTATTCACTGGTCAGGGCGCTCAATGGTATGCTATGGGCCGTGAACTGCTTATGTATCCAGAATTCGCCGGGAGTATCCAAACAGCGGAATTGGCACTCAAGAAGCTTGGTTGCTGCTGGTCTCTTCAAGATAAGTTTGCACAGCACCGAAAAGCGATTAAATGAGAACTAACTTTCATATTTGCACAGGAGCTTTTAAAAGACAAGGAAGAATCGATGATCGATCGCCCTGATCTCGCTCAATCTCTGACTGCAGTCGTTCAGATGGGATTAGTTGACCTCTTGAAATCCTTTGGTATCAGTCCGGTGGCAGTAGTTGGCCATTCGATGGGTGAAATTGCTGCAGCGTAAGACACACACTTTACCCTTTATACTACCGCTAGGGTATTATCACTAACAGCTGAAAAGATATTGCGCAGAGTATCTGACACGGGAATCTGCTCTACGTGTTGCCTATTACCGGGGCCTTTTTGTTGCTACAATTCCCGAGAAAAGTCCCTTCCGAGGAGCAATGTTAGCCGTGGCAGTGCCTCCGGAGAAAGTATCTGCCTATTTCGACAGGCTTGCCACCGATTCTATGACTATATCAGATGATCTGGTGGTCAGTTGTATTAACAGTCCCTGTAATACAACAATATCGGGAGAGGAATCTAAGATTGAGAGACTTAGAGAAATTCTCGAGAGGGAAGGTATCTTCGCACGCCGACTACGTGTTCCTGTTGCTTATCACTGCCATCAAATGGGTCTGATTGTTGCTGATTGTTTGAGACACCTTGGAACCCTTGAATCTCCTAAACCCATAGCCGACATCAAAATGGTTTCGTCTGTCACAGGAACTATTCTAACCAAAGAGAGAGCTTGTGAAGCAAGCTACTGGACGGCTAACCTGGTGTCCCCTGTTTTGTTCTCACAGGCTGTGAAGAGGCTCTGCAGGGATTCACATCAGTCTCTTCGTAAGAAGATTGACGGTAGCCACCGCGAAGCAATTGTCGTTGACAACCTCGTCGAGATTGGGCCCCATGCAGCTTTACGGCTTCCTATTCAGGAGACAATCAACGATATACCTCGGAAGAAGGAAATCAAATATATGTCCTCGCTATACCGTGGGAAATCTGCTTCACTTACTCTCTTACAGCTACTAGGGGAGTTGCACTGTGGTGGTATGTCCATCGATTTACGGCGCGTGAATGACCCAGAGCCATCTTTGCAAGGAGCACGGATTTCTCTTATCGACGCACCGCAATATCCATTCGACCACTCTACGAGGTACTGGTCTGAAAGCCCCTTGGTTCAGAATTATCGACTCAGAGCACACGGTAACGTTGAGCTTTTGGGTTCTCCTAGCATTGATTTGAATCCACTAGAACCTCGCTGGCGATGCCATGTTCAAGTTGCGGATATGACATGGCTATTGGACCATAAATTGAATGGGAGAGCAATTTATCCGGCTTCTGCCATGGTTGTGATGGCTATTCAAGGGGCTTCACAGCTTAACAACCAGCATCAAAAGGTGATTGGATTCACATTACGCAACGTTCGATATGAGTCCGCCCTAGCAGTTCCATCCGATTCTACCGACTTGGAGACAAGGTTGCAATTGAGACCTTTGAAAACCCCTATAACCGTAAACTCGCATTGGGCATTTTCTGTTCATTCGGCCACTTCCAGTCATTGGACTGAGAACTGCTCTGGGACCATCGAAGTGCACTACGATTCGGAATCGTGCGTCAAAGAGAACAGGCAGAAATCCCGCTACTACAAGCGGTGTTTTGAATCGAGAGATCAGTATTGCAATGAGGTCTTCGACTCACCAGCCATTTACGACAATCTCGCCAAACACGGTTTCCACTACGGGCCTTCGTTTCAAGGGATCATGTCGGTGCATCACGATGGCGCTGCAACAGCCACTTCAGTCCTAAGCCTGAATAGCCCACTCAGTGATTCTAGCGCCGGCAATTCGTTCATTATCCATCCCGGAACACTTGATTCTTTTTTACATTTTGCATTGGTATCCTTGAGTGGTGGCAATAAAATCATTCCGACACAGGCTATATCTCGTATTGATAAGCTTTGGATCTCGGCCGAAGGTTTGCGCCCGTCATATATGTCTGTCCAAGCTTCAGCAAAATTTGAGGGTGAGACCTCAAGAACCAAGCTATACTCTGGGTTTGCACTGGCGAATAACAGAGAACATGTTAGGTTGGTACTTGAGGGTCTGCAAACAACCATCATCGCTTCTGTCGAGAGTAATGAAGAAGCGGTTGAATACCGCAAATTCTGGTGTGGTATCAAGACCGGTGTGGATGTCGAGACTCTCCCAGGGAGAGAAATTCTGAGGCGACTTGACTCCATCCATGGTTCAAATCCTTTAGGCCCAAGAGACTTCTTTTATAACCTGAGGCACTATATTTACTCCGTGATGAAAGAACTATGCAACGACATCAAAGAAACAGGCATCGATTCTACAAAACCGTACCTGAAGAGATATGTAGACTGGATGGGATGGCAACTGGATACAGTTCACAATTGTGCCGCAAATAAAAATTCACTCCGACATAGCGTCGCGAAAGAAGGTTTTCTAGGAGAATTCTTTCTTAGAGTGGCTGATAGCGCCTTGGACATCTTGCAGGGAAAGTCTGACATGGTGAAACTGATTTTCGAAGATGATCTTGTTGAAAAGTTCTACAGACGATTGTTGGAAAGCTCAACATGCTTTCATAAACTTCAATTTTACTTAAAAGACCTTACTTTCAAGTACCCCAACATGGACTTTTTGGAAATCGGTGCTGGCACTGGATCCTTCACTGAGCATGTTCTCAAGGGAATTTCTTCAAACGTCATCACCGGTGCGAAAGGGAGCTTCAATAGCTATTGTTATACAGACATTTCCCCGGTATTCTTTGAAAGAGCTCGGGTACGTTTTCCTGGCCTCGGCCACAAGCTAAAATTTGCTACCCTGAATGTGGAGCAAGACCCCCTGACTCAGGGGTTCAAAGAAGAAACCTTCGATATTATTTCGGCATCCAATGTTCTCCATGTCACTAAAGACCTTGATCGCACACTGAAAGGTTTGAGGAGATTGATGAGAACAGAAGGCAAGCTACTTCTCCACGAATACATACACCCGGAGCGAATCGAGGTCGGGTTTGTCTTCGGTTTGTTGCCAGGATGGTGGCCAGATACAGACGACGGTCGTGTGATGAGCCCACTCCTAAGCGAGGAAGCTTGGAATAGCCTACTGCGCCGTAATGGATTCTCTGGTGCAGACTTTATCCTTCGCGACTTCGCCGATGAGGAATCTCATTTAATGAGCATCATTTGTGCAACCGCAGTTGAATTCGGGGACGTGAAGACTACTGTACTCCCCGAAGTAACTATCGCGCTCGAACCTGACTCAAGTATGCAAGCAGAAATGGCGGACATTTTGTTTTCAGGACTCTCTGCCGAAGGCTATGGTGTAATGCGCATAGACTTGACCAGCTTTCAGGGATGCATTTCGTCTTCCGAGATTGTCATCACATTATTCGATTTAGAAAGCGCTATTCTATCCCGCCTGGATGAAAGGAGCTTTTCATCACTCAAGCACTTGCTTTCATGTGCTTCGAAGGTTCTTTGGATATCCAAGGGAAGTGGGCCCTTCGTTGACCCAAGTCACGGGATGATACACGGCTTTGCAAGGGTTTTCCGGATCGAAAACATCAAGTCCACTCTATCCACCCTAGCCCTGGAGAAAAACTCTGATTCACGCGCAAATGACTATAAGCTGATTGGTTCGGCTTTGAAGAGTCTTCTCAAGAATGAATCCTTTGAGCAACCCGAGGATTATACCGTACAAGATGGGGCTCTAAATCTGAGCCGGATATACGAGAATGTTTTATTCAAAGAAGCGATGTCAGAAAGGCTTTCTGGAGAGACTCTCGCCACAAAGAGCACGAAAGATGCAAAGCCTTTTAGAGTTATTCTTCACGATGTAGGCAGTTACCGGCCACCGCGAATTATAGAAGATAGCCATGGCCGCAATTCTGTCGGTCCCGATGAAGTTGAAATCGAAATTAAAGCCGTCGCGCTCAATCCAGCCGATATTTCAGTCATCACGGGCAAAGCTTCCAACCTTACTATCGGTCGAGAGTGTGCTGGCTTCGTAACTAAGGTCGGCTCCAGCTGCGATTTCACTGTAGGAGATCGTGTCTGTGCTTACGGTACCGATATACTTCACTCCACTAGCAGAACAAACCGGAGTTTCGTCATCAAAATACCTGAGTCCTTGTCCTTTGAAGAAGCTTCCACACTGCCCCAGGACTATATAATTGCCAACTATCTAGCGCAAGAGGTCAGAATTCAACATGATGATGTAGTCGTCGTGCGAGGGGGTGATACGAGGCTCGGGAGGGCGATGCTCGACGTGCTGAAGAAGTACACCCCGATGCTTTGCACTACAGCACCGGCCACCGGAGGCGAGAGGTCTTATTTCAACGGAGTTAAAAGGCTCGAGGAAGCTTGCTTTGCAGAATCTGTCCGATCATGTTTTAATTCAGGAGCCAACCTCGTCTTGGATTTCGCGAACACTGATATAACCCAACTCATTGAGGGTGTTTCTAAGTTCGGCCAGATTTTGAGCATCAGGACATCATTTGAAGGAAATGATGTTCCGATCAATTGCGTTGAGTTACCAGCTACGGTTGGCTTCAAGACCGTGGATATCATAGAAGTGCTACAGCACCGATTTGATCGATTGGGAATGCCATTTTCGAAGCTCAGTGACACGTTTACAAGCCTCCCCCTTCAAATAAAGACCATTGACCTTTCTAATATTGAGACGGTCGCTGCTTCTGCAAGAGGCCTTGCGCCCGAGGAACGTATTGTCATTAGATTTGATGACCGAAGTCAGATACGTGTAGGTACCATATTCTTCTTGTACTGTACCTTTAGCTAACTCTTTCTTTGAAGACGTACAAACTCTCTGAAACGAGGGAGTTGTTTGACCCGTCCTCAAGTTATGTCATCTCAGGCGGCCTGGGGGATCTGGGACAATGTATAGCTAGATGGATGGCGAGTCGTGGCGCTCGGAACCTAATTCTCTTTTCCCGCTCCGGCCCGCGCAGCGAGGCAGCCATGACAACTGTTCGAGACTTACAGGAATTTGGTGTCAAAGTTCGCACACCTTTATGCAACGTTGCGGACCACTCGTCACTTCAAGCTGCCCTCCAGCAAATCCAAGATATGCCTGCTATCAAAGGGTGTGTCCAAGCTGCTGGCGCTCTCAAGGTGAGTAGGCCACTGAGTTGGCCCTGATTATATACTGACACGGTGAAAAGGACATTATGTACGAAAACATGAGCTTTGAGGATTGGCAAGTGGCAGTCAATCCCAAGGTTTACGGCTCTTGGAACCTGCACGAGCTTCTTCCGAAGGGGATGGACTTCTTCATTCTGACATCCTCTATCACTGGTATCATGGGCCAAGCAACCCAGATCAACTACGCTGCTGGGAATACCTATCAAGATGCTTTGGCTAGATACCGTCTTTCAATCGGTGAAAAGGCGGTCTCCCTAGATCTTGGCCTTCTTGCCACCGGCGGGTTGCTAGCCCAAACCGAAGGGTTAGCGGAGCGGCTTGCTGCGGAGAACGTCTATACTATGCTCTCTGAGTCTGAAGTTTTGGATCTCTTCGATTATTTCTGTGATTCCCACCTCGACATAGGGGATATTTCGTCGCAGATTATTTCAGGGATTATCAATCCTTCCTTGAAAGACCGGCGCGGGGCCAATTTCCCGCCGGCATTCTCCCATCCTTTCTGGAGCCAGATGCTCGGTCAGCG
Organism: Whalleya microplaca; assembly: GCA_022497155.1. Taxonomy (NCBI): domain Eukaryota; kingdom Fungi; phylum Ascomycota; class Sordariomycetes; order Xylariales; family Xylariaceae; genus Whalleya; species Whalleya microplaca. The sequence goes on along the minus strand of MU385713.1, from coordinate 1,486,322 downwards.
AGACAGTAACGAGGAGCCGGAAGGCGACACTGGCGGAGTCACCAACTTCAACCATTCCTTGGCCGAAGCGGGCTCCGTTGCAGAGATGTGCGAGATCGTTGCTGGTGCTATTGCAGATCAGATTTGTAGTCTTGTCTTGACCACTAGAGCAAGTATCAGTCTGGAAGAGCCGTTGCACATGGCTGGCGCCGACTCTTTGAGCGCGGTGTATCTGCGCAATTGGATTATGAAGCAGTTTGCGGTGGATGTGGCAATTTTTGACATCCTAGGAGACATGTCTATTGTGGCGCTTGGAAATTTCATTACCAGCGAATGGCGGGCAGCTAGAGTTTCTACTTAGCTCTTTGCTTGAGCTTCAATCACTTCATCTTTGGGATTGTGGAGGAGCTCGAACGACTTTTTCGTGCCATATTTTGGCTCAACAGCTTCTTTTCGTAGTGTATTTTCAAAAGAGATAACATATTGCCGGTGAAAACTAATTAGTGCTCAAATCTGGATTCTTGGTTGCCAGAAACATGCCCTCTCCTGCCTTTGGCGCACCGGCATCACTAATGTTGGACAACATAGCGACATAAACGTAGCCACTCACGACATGAGCAACGCCAGCGACCCCATCCCGCCCCAAAATTTCCCTTGCCTGCTCGAAACTCTCATCACTTAGCGGCCCATGTAGCCTTGCCAGTGTCAGTGCCAGGCTATACACGGCCGCTTCCCGATTGTCAAGGTCACCGGGGAGCTTGCCGTGAACCGCCTGCTGCACCTGCTCCTTTGTGAAGCCAGCGCATAGGGCGATTTCGGAATGGGCGTAGTGCACGTATGGGACATCATACTCAGATAGGACTGCAAGAATACAAAGTTCCTTTTCCTTGAACGTGAAACGCTGCTGGCGCATGACTTTGGAGGCAAGGACAAACCATGGGTCGGAAATGTCTTCGGTGTAACTGCGTCAAACTGTTAGTAGAACACACCGTGTGTTTTCATCTAGGGGTATGTACAATAGCGAGGAATATGGTCCATATACCAAACCCTCATCGTTCCTCTGCACGAGATGGCTTGGGAACCGAGAGAACAAGTCTGCAATGCCGTGTTCAGTGTTCTTTTGAGCATCACTGAGCTCGGTTTCTGGGATAGGGGGAAAGCGACTCATTATGCTTATGCGTACTAGATAGGTCGTGGTAAAGTGCTGAGAGCACTTTGTAGGAAGGAAAGCGGTTTACAGGAAGGATGTTCTTATAACTATTGGCTTTACTGACATCGGACGGGTAGATGATACTGCCGGCAAGGCTATCCTACATTCACCCCTCTTCTTCCCCTCCCTCACTCCATGGCTGTGCCATCCTCATGCACCATCTCGCAACCAACATGACACCTGATCCCGGTCAGCCAATCGGCCCAACATGGCCGCCTAGGCTACCTCAGACCTATAAAGTGGGCTGGCATGCAGCCCCCAAAGCTGGGGCTGCATTATAACAACGGGACAATCCGGGTCAGTGTCCCTTTACTTGGATCTCACTGAATATCCGACTTTCGCGCTCCAAACATTCATTCCGAGGATGTCACTAAGCTGGAGTACTCATAAAATGGAAGGCCATCATGTAGAAAAGCATACATCGCTACCCAAAAGTGTGATCATTGTAAGAGATATCCCACAATACTATGCTTTGACCCCTCATACTAATGGTCCCAAACAGGTTGGCGGATCACTTTCCGGACTCATGCACGGTATAATGTTCCAACGCCTCGGAAGCACCGTCCACATTCTGGAGCAGTCATCAACCGATGCGCCAGTCTCGCACATGGCAGGAGTATGCCTAGGAATCGACGTGCAACAATTTCTAAGACGTTACGATCGCGCCTCTGAGATCCCTTTGGGTATCAAGTCTGTGCAGTTGCAGTCGCTTGACCAGCAAGGAAAGGTCCATCCTTTCCTGCGCATCAACCGAATCATGGCCTCGTGGGATGCCCTCTATTTCCGGCTCAGAGCCAATTTCGACATGCGCGCCAGCGAGTACATTCCACATCCGCCAGCACTAGACTCACTAGTGGGTGAAGATGTAAAGGCCACCAAAGCAAGAGCCAAGTATGAAACTGGGAAGCAGGTCGTAAACGTGGAACAGTTGGAGACGGGACAGTTAATGGTCCGCTATAAGGATCATTTGGATTCGGGCAAGGAGACACAGGCACTGGCAGATCTGGTACTCGGTGCCGACGGCCCCAACTCCGTAGTTCGTAGGTCATTCTTGCAAATAGATCGCAAGTATTCGGGATATATAGCATGGCGTGGTGTGGTGTCAGAGGATCAGGTGAGCGAAGAAACGCGAGAGATGTTCCGGGCGAACATAACCTATTCGATGCTGGACGGTGAAGGGGGGCACGTGATTCTGTAAGTTGAAATGCTTACATCATTTGTCACATTATTGCAGGAATCACTAATGCATTACATAGTTACAACATCCCTGGAAGCAGCGGCTCCATTGAGCCTGGTAAACGTGTCTTAAACTTCTGTTGGTACACCAACGTTTCGCTTTCCTCCCTGGACAGCATCATGACCGACGTTGACGGTAAGCGGCACTACACTAAGCTACCACCTGGAAGAGTTCGCCCTGAAGTTTGGGAAATTCAAAAGACTTATGCGAAAGCGCTTTTCGCGCCTCCGTACCTCGAAGTCATTGAGAAGATCGCCTCGCCTTTCCTACACCTAATCACGGATTATTGCTCCCCACGCTCGTCCTTTGCGGGAGGCAAAGTCCTGCTCGTCGGCGACGCGTCAACCCTTCTGCGCCCACACATTGCCTTCTCCACAAACCAAGCTGCGTACCATACTTTTTTGACCGAGAGGTTGGTTACGGGTGAGCTGACCGCAGATGAATGGGAGTACCAAGTCACCACAGCTGCGTACCTGCATTGGAGGCGGAGCGTGTGGTTTGGGGAATTTTTTCAGCGGCCGTTTTACGTTTCTATATGGAGTGCCGTATCGTTCTGGGCTACTTCTGCGCTGGCCAAGGTCAGAACTTGGATAGGATGGTTGCCGAAGCAGGCGACGTAAGTGGCGAGGAAGTAAATGATTTAACCTTCACCACAGTGGTTCATGATATATATCAATAGTTTCTCATACCTTTATATCTCAAAGGGCGCTTGCTATCCTGCTTCCGGAATCTATCCGTGCCATAGAGGATGTCATGGGATAGCTCATAGCTGACTAAGCACCTCACCATATATCTGGTAGCTGCACAACCTCACACCTCGACTGATCCATCCATCAACAACTACATAAAGCATACAGATATATACAGCAGACAGCTTCAATAGGAACCACACCTAGCGCAGCCAACATCCCCTGATGAAATAGACGCAGGTTATGAGTAGTATAGTAGTTATTATTAGAGAAGTATCATCACTAGAGTCAGAGTAGGAGGCAAAGCCTCCTATATATAAGCCACAGCCATGTGGGGCGTCCCAGCCACCTGAATTATCACAGCCACACATCCCCGTAATCCGTCATCCCTATCGTGCCAGTAGTATATGAGAGACGTGATAGAGGAAGCCGTGTCGTCTTGATTACAATGAGCCTACAGGCGATAGCTACGTGAGCCCCTTCTACCTGGTGCGACACAGTAAGCCCTCGTTTTAAGCGGGCCCAGAAACATTCATCAGGCCGGCCGCGCCATCTGTGACAAGGGCTGTAATCAGGGCTTGGAATATATCAATTTAGCTAATATTTCTTTAGGGCCTCTGAGGTTGCTTATAGTTCTAAGTTTCAATCTCAGTCTAAAGGTCGGCGACAGGTCTTATATAGACCTGCTGCCGCGGTACGTATTCCTGGTACGTATTTAGTCTGTTGCCGATATAGCTACCGTCTGGTAATTGTTACAACCACCCATTCCTAAATATCCCCGCAACCAGCTACCACGTGATTTATGGTTGCCAAGAAGAAAAGGCTTGGCAACCAACTGGTTGCCAAGAGGAAATGGCTTGGCAACCAACTGGTTGCCAAGAGATGATGGCTTGGCAATCAAGTCCCATTTTACTAAGAAGCTATTCAGATATAAAAGGACTGTGTTTCGCTGTCCCTTAGATAGTCTCTCTTTGCTAGCCAGCGATTAAAATGTAACAAAGCCGTTACCACAGGTCTTATTACATATAACACATTCGTTGACAGTCTTCTTAACTGTCTGGCGTAATCGGGGGAAATCGTAAGTGGTTTATAGTCGTTTTAAGGTTTTAAAGATTCCCTAATGTTTATAAAAGGCGTTTTCGTAAAAATGTTAAGTGAACTTTTTTTATAAAGTTTTTAAGATATATATTCTCTTACGATAAGTTAGTATTCCATCGTTATTTAAGTTATAAGTTTTTTTTTCGTGTTTATTATAAGCTTAAAAAAACTTGGCTTATAATTATTCGTCGAATTCTTTAAGTATTATATTAATGTGTTATTTTGATTTTTTGGGGGGGTTTTTTATTTAAATGCTTTTATTTTTCCGCGGGGTAAACATTTAAATGTTTTTTTTAGGAATCTTAAAATTATAGTCACTTTTTCTATTAAAGATATTAGCTTAGACGTTTTTTTTTCCTTTAATGTAATAAATTTTAAAATTAAATTTCGAGAAAAACGTAAGCCATATCTCTTATTTATAACCGAGTTTTTGCGAGGTTATAAATCGGGTAAAATTTTTATAATCGGAGTAAATGTCGAATAGTTTTGCTAATCCTAATAAAAAAAGTTCCCATTTTTTAAGTATAAAAGTAATAGCTATTAATTTTTTGTTATAAATAAAGTATTATAAGGGTGGTCTTTATAAGACTTTTAAATAATAAGCTACTAGGTATTATTTTCCGTTATTTTCTCGTTATTTAAATACTGCTCCTAATATGTTATCGGAGGCGTTTATTTTTATTTATTTAGGTTTAGTTAAATTCGGAAGTCGGACTATAAGGTCTGAAGTAATTATATCTTTTAATTTCTAAAAAGCTTCTTATGCTTTTAGTAAAACTAGGAATTCTTTTCCTTAAAACTTTTTTTTCGTTAAGTTTATAAAGAGTGTTGCGATTTTCTTAAAGCTAGTTATTAATAGTCGGACGTAATTAATAAATCCTAGGAATTTATATATGTTTATAATTGTGGCTATTTTTAGTACTAGCTATTTTAAAACTAAAGCTAGCAAACATAAGCCTTATAAATTACTCCAGCTTATTAAAATCCCTAGCTAAGCTTAATATACCATAATATAAGATTTTATTACATCACTCCCTTTATCCACTAATCTAGTAATAGAAGTACAGTATAATAAAATATAGGTAATTATAAACTAACTTATAAAATACGGATATTTCCTTTTTTATAAAAAAACTTATACCGCAAAATAATTTGCTTATGCCTTTATTAAAAACTTCTTCGATAAATACGAATTACCGCAAAAAATTATTTCCGACTATAATAAGCTATTTACCTTTAAGTTTAAAACTAATTTCTTTAAAAAAACAGAAGTTAAGTTTAAGTTTTTTATAGCTTATTACCCCTAATTAAATAGATAAACCGAAAGGCTTAATTAGATATTAAAATAGTATTTCCGCAGTTATATAAATTATTAATAAAATAATTAGGTTAAATTATTTCCCTTAGCTTAAATAGCTTATAATATTTTAGTTAATAAAAATATAACTATCTTTTTTTACGTCGTAATTTATAAACAGGAAGCCGACACCTCCCGATTAGAAAAATTATTTATTAAAGTTTTAGTTATTATAGCTATAGCTTCCCAAGCAGAAAAAATAGCTATAAAAATAAAGATATTATATTCCATGTTTTAAAGCTAACTTTAATTTATCTAATAACGCATGTTATATTATTATAACTCTAAAAAAATAAAGGGCTTTATTTTTTTACAAAAAAATAAGGTTTACTTCTTAAAATAACGATAAAATTCCGGATCGAATATGCCTTAAATTAAAACTAAAAAGGCTAACAGTAAACTAAACTTTAAAAAACTAAAACTATATAAAATTATTAAAGTTTTTTCCGAAATTAACTATTAATTTAACCTCCCCGAAATAAGGATTTACTTAGTTTTCTATATCTTTATATTAAAATTAGCCCCTAAAAATGTACTTATTTAATTTACTTAAAAACTTCTTAATTAAAAGACCTACTTTATCGAAACTATATTAAATTTTCGCAAAATTAAAAATCAGATATAATACCTCGTTAAATAGTAATATTACCTATATAAAAAAAACATTTAAAAACCCTTTAAAAACTTTGAGAATATAAAGGACTTAATTTAGTAATTTTATTATTAAAACTTAGATTACTCGAAATTAATAATTTTAAATTCGCAAATATAAACCAGTTATAAAAGCCCGAAAAGTTAATTAATAACTAATTAAAAAGCTTTATAACATTTAAACTAACCTGTAATTTAACCTGCGACTTAGTGGTTTAAGCGTTAAACTTAGGTATAGTTACGGGAGGTACGTACTTGTGTGGTGTACGGACCACCTGTTGCTACGTACTCCTATATGTCAATCGGTAATAGTACGGCAGAATGGTTACTGCCCGGCGGGGCATCCGGCTTAAGTTTTTTAAGCAATTCTTATAGTCCGAAATAGCTTTTTTTTTTATTTATTTGTAAATATATAATTAGTACTTATATTAAAGTCCTGCCTTTAGTTATAGTAGTTTATATATAAATATAAATAAATTAAACCTATTATATAGTTTAAAAAGGCTTAAGTTCCTTAATACCCGATTTGATTAATTGATAAATATTATTATAAGAACGCGTCTTAAGTACTAGTAACCCCGGTTATATAATCCCTATATATATTATTAACGATTAACCCGATTAGCGGATAATTAAAATGTCGCCTACTAATTAAGAACGCGCTAATGCGCGCGATACTATTATTTATAATGCCTAAAAAATGTGAAAGGTAATACCGACCGATCGCTTTAAGGGTTTTAAAACCGCTTTTAGATATTAAGCCGTTAAGGGACGTTAATATATTTTAAAAGATTTTAATTAAATGATTTAGATATTATGTGAAGGAGAAAAGAACTAGGAAACTTTTCTAACGTATTAAAATTTTAAGTAGATGGTTAAAAATAAGGAATTTAAAAAAGGAATATACTTTTTAATAATTAATACTTTTTTAGATAACCTTAAGGCGCGTATTAAATTATACGCTAGTAATATTTATATAAAAGGCGGGGAAGGCTTTACTTTTTTATTTAAGGCTTTTATTAAATTAAGTAAAAAAGCCTTTTTTATAATAAACGGAACTTTTATTAAATTAGCATTTTTTAAAATGTGTTCGGCCGATCCCGACGTTTTTTTTTATAAAATTCGATTCCGTATTATTATGTTAATGGCCTTTTTCCAGCAAACCTAGATTGTTAATTTTATAGCAAAAAATTACTTTTTAAGCGCGGATGTTTTGGTCCGACTAGGCCTTTAAATAGGCAAAGCTTAGGACGAGATAATTAAAGATTTATAAAAAAAAATCGAACGATAAAATATTTAAATCGATGATTTTAATATATGCTTAAATAAGGCTAATTAAGTTATAACCGATTTGTTAACTTAGGGTTTTCGACGGAGTGTATTAAAATTTGGTGTGAGTAAAAAAAAGACGACAAAAGTTAATGTCCCTATTTATTACGGCGAGGTTAATTGTAATACCGTTACTTTCGAGATGTGATACTGTAAGTAAGAAAACTAATTGTTTATTAACGCCGATTATTTCCCGACTAATTATATATGTATAGTAGTTATTAAATTGTATATTTAAAGATATATGTTAATATAGCTAAAACCTTACTTTTATTTTACTAACTTGTATTATTTAATTACGTTTACGGCATTAATGGAATATTTTTAAAAGGAATGGCATAATTTTAATAGCGTTTGATAAGTAAAAGCTAAATTTGTCGAGTTTTAGATAAGAATATTTAAAAATTTCCAGAAATTCCGTAATAAATTTGTTGCGCTAGCGGAGAAACGGCAGCTATATTACGATAAATAGAAAAAAAAATTTTATAGCCGACTTATTTATTATTTATAAATTAAAATAGCTGTTTAGTATTTTAGCTTATTTTATAATTTTAATTATTATATTATTTATTGCGCCGAAATTGTATTTACTTTTTAAATGGCTAATAAGGTATGTAATATAATATAAGCTACTAAGACTATTATAATAATAAAGCTAACGTTTAAGCCTTAAGCCTCGGGATTCACCCGTATAAATAACAAGCGCGCTTCCGAGAAAAACCTGCAACTAATCTTTAGTTTGAGTAAGTCGGGTAATATAGTAATTACCCCTTTTAAGGTTTATATTTACCCTCTTTTTCGGAATAGCGCCGAATTAGTAAAGCTCCGGGGGCGATACTTTAATTGCTATAACGAGAGGTATAATAAAATTAATTATTTATACTTGCTATATTTTAATTAGCGCTTTAACTAATTTATAATAAATAAAGCCGCTTGTATTAATGCTTTTTTTATAAAGTTTATTAAGTTTAAAAAAATTATAAAAGTTTCGGCAAAAGATCGGATTAAAGAGGAGCCGGGAAATGTAATATTTTAAGATAATTAAACTTTATTTTTAGGGCCGAGATATTATAAATTAATTTAGCTAGTTTAATAATAGGGGTTCCTAGGGATTTCTTAAGCGTTTATTTAAGTGGCACTTTTTTTTTATTAAAGTATATATTATTAATATATAGCTTTTTATTAAAAATAAAAAATACATTTAGTAATATTAAAGTAAACGTTTATATTATAATGAGTAGATTTTTTATAAAGAAAGTTAAGTAATATTTATGCCCGGAAGTTGTTACGGGGTTTATTCTAGGTTATATCGGAAGGTATGATAGAAAGGGTGTCTAAGTAATTAACGAGGCTTTGCGACTAAACCTGTAAATAAACGGTCGTACTTTTTATAATAAGGTTTTTTTTATAATAAATACAAAGTATAACTTGATTTTAAAAAAAGGCTGGTTAGTTAAAAAAGATATATTAGTAAATTGTTAACGTTAGTAATTAATATATCCCGAGAGCATGCCGTATAATAATATACTAAGCCCTTATAACCTTAATATAAGAGATGCGGGAAATTTCCTTAAGGATAATTCTTTTTAAATAGACGCCGATTAGCGTAATAAAGTATTAAATAAGAATAAAAAATGACGAGCCGATAGCCGGGCTTTTTAAATACGGAAGCGTTAGATATAAAAGCGCGGGCTTACTAAAAAGACGATAAAGGTTATGCGATAGCGAGTTCGAGAATTAGAGGAATTACGCCGTCGCCTAAAATAATTACCGCTAAAGCCGATAATACTTATTGGCTAGCGGCCGAAGGAAATTTTCTAACGATATTTCTAAAAGCGTAAGCTTAAATCTGTATAGTAAAAGTCTATAAATCGGGATTTATATCTTAAACCTTAACCTCCCGATATATTCCCTATCTCATAAAAAAGGTATGCCGAGAAAAAAAAAAAAAATAAATAGGAATATAATATAAAAGGCGCCTATAAATTAAGAAAAGATGCGATCGGTTAATATAAGTAGCGACTAATGAATATAGCAGTTATTAATATAGAACTTTTTTTTAAGGCGGTACGTAAGATTTATATATATATAATTATATTATATAAAATCGACCGGTTAATATATAATAAAAAAAACGAAGCTTTTTTTAAAGAAAAAGCGGAAGATTTAAAAAAAAAGGCTTAGGAAGCTGTTTTAAAGGAGTACCGGAGTTTATTTTGTACTTTTAGTAAGGTTAACTTAAATATTTTATTGCCTAATTGTGTTTTTAACTATAAAATAAAATGGGAAAAAGGGAAGTTAGCTATAGACTTAAGGTATAGCCTTTTATATAAGATATTATTAAATAAGTTAAAGGTAATACGCGAGTATTTTAATAAAAATTTACGTAAAAGATTTATTGTTTTTAGTTCGATTTTTTAGGCAGCTTTTATATTGTTTATATCTAAAGTTAATGGCGGATTACGGTTTTATATAAATTACTAGAAGTTAAACGTACTTATAAAAAAGGATAAATATTTTTTACTACTTATTAAAAAAACTTTAGTACGGATTTTTAAAGCTAAAATCTTTATAAAAATTAACGTCCGATAGGCTTTTTATTATATTTGTATGTAATTAAAGGACGAAGACCTTACGATATTTCGAATATAATATAGTACGTATAAATATAAAGTTTTTTTTTTCGGGCTTATAAACGGACTTTTTATTTTTTAACGGTATATTAATAACGCGTTATTTGATTTTTTTAACGATTTTTATAATATATATATAAACGATATTTTAATTTTTTTAAAGTCGATTAAGAAATACTGTATTTACGTAAAGAAAGTTTTTTAACGATTAAAAGACGCCGGATTTTAGGCAAATTTTAAAAAATGTAAATTTTACGTTATTTAAATGAAATTTTTAGGGTATATTATAAGTATAAATAAAATATGCGTTAACCCCGTTAAAATGTAAATAGTCTAAAATTAAGCTGTTTTAAAGCGAGTGCGAAAAGTATAGTTGTTTTTAGGATTTTATAATTTTTACCGAAAATTTATACCGGAATATAATAAGATAGTTAAGCCGCTTTTTTAGCTAACGAGGATAGGAGTCCGATAAGACTAGGATAAATATTGCGAAATTATATTTTAGCGATTAAAAAATAACTTAACTAATGCCTCTTTATTAATATACTTTAGTTATAGTAGGGATATAAAAGTAAAAACCGACGCGTTTAATGGAGTATTAGCGGGCGTATTATTGTAACGAGGAAATAATAGCGAATGATATTTATATATATTTTACTTAGAAATAATATATAGCGCTAAGTTAAACTATAATATATATAATAAAAAAATGCTTATAATAGTCCGTATTTTATAAGTTTAGCGGGCGGAGCTTATTAAAATATAAGTTATTTTTTTTTTAGTTATTATTAATTATTATATATTAGAATATTTTAGGGTTAAATAGCATTTTAACTTGCGATAAGTAAGCTGGTCGGAAATATTAGCGGAGTATAACTTTATTATTATTTATTAACTAGGAAAAGATAATGTAGTAGCGGATGTTATTTTACGTAAACTAGAATTATTGCGTATTTAAAAAGCGAAAATATTAAACCAAAAATATAAGGCCTTATTCCGGTTAATGGCTTTAACTAAAATTTAAAAGCTATAAGAAAATGTTTTATATGTAAGGGTAAGCCTTTCTTTAGAGATTTTAGTTTTAAATAATACGGAGTTTTTTTTATTAAAAAGTTTAAGTATAATATTTATTAACGAAATATTATAAAAAAATAGGGATAACCTTGATTTCGAAATCTATTGTGCGAAAATATATAATAATTTTTTAGGCTTATGATAAGATACTAATAGCCTTATATTATGCGGGACGCGGTTAATTATGTCTAATAAGAATAAATTATGCGCCCGACTTTTAAAAAAGGTATATAGTCGATTATTTACGGCATACCCGGGAAAAAATAAAACCCGGAAGCTTATTGTTATATAATATTAGTAGCTAGGGATATTTTAAAACGTTAATACGTTTATAGCTAATTGTTTTAAATGCTGTTTTATAAAGGTATTTTGCGATAAAACCCCCGGTTTTCTTTATTTTTTATTTATTCCGGAAAAAGTATGGGATTATATTGTTATAAATTTTAAAATAATGCCTAAAAATAAAAAAGGACGTAATAACGTTTTTATTGTTATCGACTGCTTGGGAAAATAAGCTTAGTCGATAATATATATCCGAGAAGCGATGACGCGCGATGTTATGTATATATATTATAACGGACCTTTTTGTATTTTTAGTATCCCTAAAAGTATTGTTAGCGATAGTAAACCCTAGTTTATAGTAAGGTTTACCGATAAACTCTTTTAAATAATAAGTATCGAATTAAAGTTCGTTACGTTAGGATATTATAAAATGATAGGGTAAGTTGAAATTATAAATATATATATCGATTAAAAGTTACGGCTGTTTATTAATTACTAATAAAATAATTAATTAAGCGTATTATTAGTTATAAACTATGCGTAAGCCGCTTTATTATATGAGTTAACCGGTATGTCCCCTTATAAAGTAAAAATAAGCTTCCCGATATTATTTTATTTCGATTAGTAGCGATAAATAAAAGCCGAGAGTATAATAAACCTTTTACTTAAGGAAAGGCTTTTTAAAAAAGAAGCGTAAAATTAAATGCGGGAAATATATAATTATGTGATAATTATATATAAAGTTATTGCTAAGGCTTAAAAACGGATAATATAATAGACTAATAAGTACCGCCGAGAACCCGATTTTGATATAGGCGATTATATTTTTATTGTTAAAAAATAGTAGTTGTAATATATTAACTGTCTTTTTAATAAGCTTAATTTTTTATTAACGTAATAGCATTTTAAAATCGAGAAACGACTATTTAACGATACGTTTCGGTTAAAGGTTCTTAATATATAAAGGGCTTCCCGCTTATATTATACCGACCGCTTACGGCGATACCCGAATAACTTTTTCTTAAAATAAAAGTCCGAAAATCTAGCTAGCTAGATGGTTAAATTAGACGTAAAAAAAGAATAAATTATGGAAATAGTATTAACGTTACGACTATATTATTACAAGTTTTAATATAAGGTTAAATAAATTAAATAAAATGCCGATAATAAATAATATCCCGTTCGGAATTTTAAGAACGTTATAGTTAAATTAGATAAGTTTTATATAAATAATCTAAAGGTAGTTAGCTCTCCTGTCCGACTAATATTATAAAAATAAGCGGCAAAAAAAAATCGATTCGATTTAGATTACCCTAATAATAATAAACCTGCGTCGAGGCGACAGACGGCGGCCCGAAGACGTAGGAGGGACTAATTAATTAAGTACGTATATATAGTATTTTATAAAGGCGGATTTTAATAGAGTATAAAAAAATCCGTACTATAATCTATTAAAATAAGAGCCCGATAACGTAATAGTTTGAATAAATACCCGAGGCAATCCTTCCTTTTGTTAAAAAGTATTTTATACGTAAGAAAGTCGGGGTTCGATTCCCCCTCGGACCTTATACCCCTTTTTTTTTTTTCTAAGAGGGTAGTTACGGAAGGTATGTACTTATATAATGTACGGACCACCTGTTGTTACGTATTCCCGTATGTTAATCGGTAACGGCACGGCAGAATAGTTACCGCCCGGTAGGATACCCGGCTTAAGTTTTCTAAGCAATTCCTATAGTCCGAAATAGCTTTTCTCCCTATCTATCTATAAATATATAATTGGTACCTATATTAAAGTCCTGCCTCTAGCTATAGTAGTTTATACGTAAGTGGTATAGCCTTTTTTTCGGCCCGATCTTAAGCTTCCTTTTTAAGCAAAAACTTTTTTCCTTTTTATTTTAAAACATTTTCGCGCTCGGGTAATATATATAACGCCTTTATTTAAAAAGACAATTATTTTTTCTATTATTTAAATCAAACTATTTACTTTTTTCGAAATTCCTTTTAAAAATGTTAAAATTTCTTATATAATTTTCGAATTTCCTTTTATAGCTGATAACGATTTTTTTTTAAACAAACCCTCTCCCGACTAATATTTTATAATAATTCTATAGGTTTTCTGCTGCTTTTATACAAATAATATAAAATATATATACTTATAATAAAACAATACGCTTTTATATTTATAATATATAATTTTTAATCGAGTATACGGTAGGTATAATAATACCGGATATCTAAATTCCTAGATATATTATAAACGAATTATTTGTTCCGATTTTTGGTTTCGATAAAAACGTGTGGATTTTAAAACGCCTAACATGTTCTCTATTAATAAGGTAAATGAAATAATAAAGGAAAAAAAAAAGAAATCATTTACTTAAGAATTTTTTAAGAACAAAAATTATAAAAAAAAAAAGATAATGTTATAATTACTTATTTTTAAATATTCCCGTAACTAGCTACTACGTAATTTATAATTGCTAAAAAAAAAAAGCTTAGTAATTAATAAGTTACTAAAAAGAAATAGTTTAATAACTAATTAATTGCTAAAAAATAATGGCTTAATAATTAAGTCTCATTTTATTAAAAAGCTATTTAAATATAAAAAGACTATATTTCGCCGTCCTTTAAATAGTCTCTCTTTATTAACTAGTAATTAATTTAAGTATTTTACCTTTCACGCCTTTTGTTATTTTAAATTAAGACTTATAATAACGGCTTCGTTATAGTAATTATACCTTTTATTAAGTAGTTAAATATTTTAATAATATCGAATAATATTTAATAGCACCTAATATATATACTCGTATAACATTCCTGTATTTTATATAGCTTTTAATAAGTCTTAGCTTTAATAGCCGTATAACACTATCACCGAGTTCCGCGAGGCACCTAATATCCCTAACACGGCCCTACTGCCCCAGTCCTAGGCCCAACGTTATTTTAGGTTACTAATAACGATGTAATAAAGGCTAAAGCAGGGCTTTTAATAGATTAATTTTATCACAGTAACATTATGTATAATGATCATTTAAGTGCTGCCGTAATCACTCTAGTTAACTAAGTAGAAATGTATAAAGGTTTAAGGTTTAAAAATCTTCTAACAGCTTAAAAGATCCCTTTAAGCTTATAGATCTCGGAGCAATAATATCCGTAAGCTTAAGGCACTATGACTAATACCCCTATTATGGCACCCTGATAGTAGACGCTACTACATAGGACCTTGCGTTTATACGCGACTACAATGCTATCTAGCTTATTTTCCGTCAGGGTATACATCGCTAGCAGTTAAAACGGTTACTGGTATCTGGTTTTCACAATCACCATAACGATAGAGTCCAAATACTTACAAACCCCTTACTGCCGGGCTGTCTACATCCTGTTACCATGATTCTCTTACTTTTAATTACTTATCAACCTTCAGCTATTTCCGGCAACAACTACTATTCTCTTTCCTACCATAACGTTGTTCATCTAGTGCGGACTTCCTCCGCCGCGTCAGATCATTTCTTCCATCATTACCTCGACCTGAACTTGGGCTAGGTACGTGAACGGTCAAGTCCATCCTTTTGCGTATTATATTTTCCAAGTTTTTCTCTATATGGCACCCCGCCCTTCGACCTCAAGAAGATGTCTTGTTAATCCGTCCTTCGGCAGGAACAGTATATGCGCCATTCACCTACCGTCTCCATTCCTATGTGAACGTTATCTATAACCCGATTCCGGCAAAGCCGTTTCGACGGAAATCCGCCGTCGCATATTCCCACCCGAAGAACGTATCATGTAAGGCATGGTTTCGATCTTGTTTGAGACTTGTACTAACAAAATTGATTATCTAAAACGTACCTTATCCCTACCATCCCGCACGCGCCATAATAAAGCATCATCTCCCAAACCTCGACTATATCTTTATGCATGTAAACTACTGATATCGATCAACCCAGTTCGCATTGAACAAATTCTTAAACAAAGACGGATTGCCCGCCCCCATTCGAGCCTCCAATCATTATAACTATTAAGGAGATGAGAAATTACTCGCTAAATAAGGTGGGCCTACCATCTACCGAACTTCTCATATTCAACGATACGCAAAAGATGCATTCCCAGAACGAACTAGCATAGCTGATCATTAATATTCACACGGGCCACTCGTCGCTGCCCTTTCCCGAAAAATTACAAATACCGGAGCTCATCTTACATACTAAGCTAACAAAAGATAGTGTAGTCAACACCAATACTGCCATAAAGCGCTTCATCAAGGAAGCGAGAAATAGCAGTAATACACAATCTACCAAGCGAAGGCGCATCGAATATGGCTCGTAATCTTGTACCCCCGAGACAAATCAAGCCAAAGATCTAGAGCTATAGGCAAAAAGACGGAAGATACAGACGCATCTACTAACCTAGAACGGACCGAGAAGCCAGCTTCTGCCACCAAAAAGCGTCGCATATCTCCAGGATGTCGGCCTCTCCGGCTACAGCATTCTGCACCATAAGTGTGACGCCACTTCTCGCCCTGGACATCGGATCCAAGTAAACCGCTTACCAGCGTTCCCACCAAGTCAAATCAAGTCAAGTAAACCACCTTACTTGACTTGAGTCAAGTCAAGTCAAATAATTGAATTTTCCAATTGACTTGACGATATTTACCACTTGATTTGATTAGTCCCCATTTAATAGCGCACGGATATTATACTGGTCAAAGCTTAACTAGAGTTAGATATAAGCTGACAAGGGTAACTGATAGCTAACGACAGAAAATCTCACGATGTATATGTGGCTTATATATGGCTTATGTAAAAAAGAAATCACCTTGAAATACTTGAAACCTATCAAGTCAAAAATCAGCTTTAACTTGACTTGGATAAGTATTAATAAAAATACTTGTATTAAGTCAAATGAAGTCAAGTCAAGTCAAGTCAAGTAATTAGTTGAGTTGATGGGAACGCTGCCGCTTACTTAAGCGCGCCGCGAACGTACCCAGGCGATATCCCTCCGTCTGCTATTCGAGTTATTATAAGGGCGATCTTGTCGTACCTTTGTATGGCCCATTCTATGACGAGGTTTTGCCACGGTATGGCGATTCCGATCTGGAATACTACACGGACATTTGGGATGAGATGCAGAAGGGAAAAAGACGGAACAAAGAACCAAATTGCGGCGAGGCGGCGTAAAATCGCTATGGCGAATCCCAGTTCGACGAAAAATAAACTCATATATGATGCTGCAAGCCTGAAGCCTTCCATTCGGAATCGACTCAAAACGGAATGGAAGCTGAAGTTAGCCAACCAGAATCAGGAGCCCGAACTCACCACTACACTACCTATATAGCGCAACACAAAGGCCAATCCCAGCTAAGAGCGTGGTATCATGAGCACCGATACTGAAGAGGACCTGACTATCGGCTCGGATGAAGAGATACCAATCGACACATCTGCGACGAAGACGGGTGCGGCAGCGAGCCAGACAGCGCGAGACCGTCGACCAGACATTGGTAACCGACAATACAGCTTACCGAGCCGACCAAAAGGCTGATAGCGAAGATAAGCTGTAAAAAGCTTTGGAGAAATATGATCCGACTACGCAAAATTTATTACCTACTTGAAAAGGTAATGAACTGTACCATAGACGCTTTACTTGGCAAAACACCATTTTACTAACACTGGCTTACGATCCGCTCCCCACGGTATCCATATAAGAATCGTGTGAGGAGTCTCGGCACATAAAATGAGGAAAATCTAGGCTAGCTCCTTGAGCCTCCTTCACTTCTCTATTATCCTTAATACATTTTATTTGGCCTCTCGCTATCCACCTGCATACGCAATAGGTAGAGCTAGCCAGGCTGCTAGGGAAGTTATCAGGATATCTGTGATCCGCATGTATTGCATTGTATTATGTTGTTGTAGTTATTAAGGTTTAGACCAGTACTCAACAGCGGGTAAGATACGAATATACGACTAGGAGGGATCACATGACAATCGTGTCTCTCGGCTGATAAAGCCACATATGCAGACCCTGTAACCAGCCGCTCTAAGTCAAGCCACCCCCCTAAGGTTAATCTAACGTTCGTGGGTAGGATAACGAACTGCAACCGTGGCCGATGCACGAGTAACCCATGGCTGAAATGCTAGTCGTTTCATGAGCATTGAAGAAGCTTTTGCTATAACTGTGATCCGTAGGAAGACCATCCAAAGAAGGATATCATCCCGTATCCTACCTATATTCTACTCATCTAAGAAT
Source organism: Whalleya microplaca (assembly GCA_022497155.1). Lineage (NCBI taxonomy): Eukaryota > Fungi > Ascomycota > Sordariomycetes > Xylariales > Xylariaceae > Whalleya > Whalleya microplaca. Next base: position 1,468,543 of record MU385713.1, on the reverse strand, counting down.
TGAGAGTAGGTACTCGTGATGAACTTCCAGATACAACATCACTTGGAAACTTTAGGGTCTAAGAAAGTCTCAGTCACGCATTATTAATATATAGTAATCTCACATGCTTTGTACGGTTCAGCGTGCATGTTGTGGAATAAATCAATTCGCAAAGCAATAGATCTTTCAGATCCAGTCAACTATGAAGGCAACCTCCGGGTATCATCCGATCCGATCTATCCTCTCTTCATAATATCATTTCATCATAACCCTGTGGATATCCTAAATCCTCAGGGTCTCTCAATAGTGCTATGTTCCCCTCCAGGTTGGCCTCCACCCGCCAAAGCAGAAGGCTTGCCCTCCCACAGAGACGGCGTGGCAGTCCTCCACTGTTACACGATCTGCAAATGTAATATCGAGGGGAAATGGTATGATAACTAGAATCTCAAAGTATATACCAATGGTCAAGCCAAAGGAACACTGATGACGACTCTTGTTTGGTATATGGTGTGTGGGGGGGTTGCGTTGGTTGGTATGGGTATAATGTGCAAGGAACAACTACCTCTCAATCACTGAAGATCAGTCGGCAAGTTGATATAGACAAGGGGGTCCAACATAACCAATATGCCAAGAGGCATGTAATGGCCAAAGGATCATGTTAAGTAGGGCAAGTCAATTAGACCTAGCGCCAAGGGTAGAAAGAGGCTGTCCAAGCAGTGAAGTTCAGCTGGCCAATTTCAAAGGGTACCGATCTTTGAAGATCAATGGTACATAGCGTTGCGTATTCTGCTAAGTTGCAGCATTTCGCAAGTGAGAGTAAGACTTCCCTTCGTGGTGGGATCAGTCTTACAATGTGCACAGCTGACACAAGTATACAACTGAGACAGATATCGAGTTGATCGAGTCGTAGTATTGACTGATCAGCGAAACAGGAAACCAGAGAGCCGAAACCGAGAGAGGCGGGTAGAATATGTGCAAGGGTACCGACGTGAGATGCAGAAAAGGACAAGCTTGTTGGATGAATCATATGAAGAAGCTTGTGCTGTCTAGGGTCGGTCCTTCGATGTGCAAACGAGGAAAGGAACAGGCCTAAGCCATCGGCTTGTCATTGTCATCCAGGAAAGGAAGACCATATTCGTCATACAGGTCTTCAGGCATCGAGAATTGATCATCGTATACGTCGGCCTGGCTAACAGGGCCAACATCAGGCCCCTGGAGACCTTGGCTGCCATATGGAGATGGGACGCTGCTGCCGTATGGAGATTCGCCGCTGCTGCCATAGGTTGAAGAGCTTCCCGGCGTACACTTGCGAGCCACTGAATTCACGTAAGGGGAACTGTTCACGCAAGGGGAGCTATTCACGGCAAGGGAACTGGAACTCGCGTGGAGGATTCGATTTTCCGCGCTGTTGGGCGTCCAGGTCGTAGGGTTCTGCTAGTTCAAGTTAGAAGAAATACTTTTAAGCGGTAGGTAGAAGATCTTACCGGATGAAGTTCTTGCATGCCATGCGCGGAACTATTTTGCAGGATTTGCCGGCTGACATCGTCCTGCACCTGAGACTGAGGCTGCGCTTGAACCTGCGGCTGCACGTGAACTTGCTCCTGCATTTGCATTTGCTCCTGCATTTGCATTTGCTCCCGCATTTGCATTTGCTTTTGCATTTGCTTTTGCATCTGCATCTGCTTGAATTCTTGGAATTGCAGGAATTCTTGCCAGTGATGCAGCCCCTGCAGCTGTTGGGGGGGAAGTGGCTGATTCGGACCAAAGTTTCCGTGAACATCGGAATCCATGTTGAACAAATTCGGTACATGTTGATGGACAGGGAATGAGGCAGGAAGAGCTGGTGCAGCAGGCTGCATGAAGTTGCCCGCTTGGGGTTGCGCAGCGTATGCCATCTGGGGCTGGTTGAAATGGTCACTGAAAGCCGGAAGCTGCTCTTGGAATCGATTCTGAGGCTCGGGGGCCTGCATAAACATTAGTCATCATGGCAGAGAAGGATAGACGTCTTCGAGTATATTTACCTGCTGTTGCGCTGGAGCTGTGTCTGGCATAGTCTGATCAGCAGCGTCTTCGTCAGATAAATCTGCCTCCAGTTCTTCAAGATCATTGTTGGCCAACTGAATTTTGCACTTCGGCTTCTTATTGTGCACAAGACTTTTGGCATCCGGCAAATTGAAATTAGGGTGGTACCATGGCTCATCGAAACGGACTTCACGTGTGGTCAAGAGATCCTCGGAATCCGGATAGGCTCGCACCCAGCCGCGAATCTCAGGTCTCACATTTGCGTTTCCAGGGCCGGTCTGAGGTGGCACTAGGTGTCCTTCAGCAATGAGTTCAGTGCGCATCCGGTGAAGCTTCTGAGTCAGGGCAGCCCCAGAAAATCCGGGACTGAGGCGGTGTGCGACGTTGTCCCAAGGGATACTGATGCCTCGAGTAGAAGTTTCGTGGATGATGTGCATGAGTAGACACTCGGTCATCCGTGGCTCTAGAGGGTAGATTATTTTAGTGTCCGGGACAAAGCTTGTATATGGGAAATACTAATGGATAGACTCACTGTTCCAAGAAACAAGGGAACGACCTTCACGACGGCCGTTGGCTTTTAGCGCCTCCTTGTCGAGCGGCATGTGGGTGAAGTTCCAATTATCGGTTCTCTGAGCCTGACTCTTACGACTTGTAGCCTTGCTGACACCTGCGGGATTGGTGACACCTGCAACGTTATTCTCACGAGTCTGAGAACGACGCGTAACAGCTACAGACTTGGCAGTCTGAGGCGTTGCCTTCTTTCGGGGCGCCATCGTGGTTCAACCGAGATGCTAATAAGCTATCATGTGTCTTAGTATAGCTTCGTTACGGTTGGATCTGATCAGAGAGGGAGGTATATTGTATGAATGTTTTGCGACGATATACTCCGCCAGCTGAAGATGTCCACTCTAGACACGATGATAGGAGTGCGTAAAGTATTACCACAACCAGCCGGCGGCAAACAATGTTGTAGTTATGGGACGGAATAGTGGAAGCAGTCAAGAGATAGAAAAATGGATCTTCTGCGAAAAAAAACTTAAGAAAATTGGTAGGGGTTTGAAGAGGTCGTATAGTGTTCCATCAAGAGGGTAGCCAGGTAGCGCGAGAAGAGGGTTAGGGGAGGGATGGTCAATTGATGATATTGAAAACGGGCGCGTTTCATCGGTCTTTTTAGTAGCCTGCAACCTCTGGTTTTTGATACGACCAAGAGGCTTGAGTTGTTCCAAGCATACGTTATGGTAGTAAACGCAGCTCAAGTACCCTCGGCTCAAGGCAGGGCGGCGCTTGTAGTTTTTGTTCGTAGGTCAGGCCCGGAGGGGCCAACAAGTAAGGGTTGACCTACGTTCAACCAAGAAGAAACATAGAACTTACCGAAGCTTGAGAAGTACGTATTGCGTTACTAGGCTGAACCAGCGTTACAGAAAACTTTGTCAAAGCCTGATGCGAAGTTGTCAATTGTCTAATCCGTGATTTGATGGATATTGGATGAAGAAAATGTTGTTGGGTCAAGAGGGTGAGGAAGCTGATGGGAAGCTGATGGGAAGCTGGGCTGGTCTGGGGAAGGGAGTTGGCAAGGTTAGGGTTTGTGATAGGGTAAAATATGGGAAAGGAAAAGATAGGAAAGGTGTGGTCAAAATGACTGGTCTGAGGAGCTGTTAGATAATGCCGGTAGCTTACCTAATACGACCGATGAGGACGGAGAATTAGTTGACTGTAATATCTAGATCAGTAATAGGTAGTAGGGGTTGGGTTGCGTTCGTGTTGTTGAGTTTGGCAAGATTTGGTGGATAGACAAGGGAACTGTGGAAAGAAGTGAAGAGGGTGTGGTGGAGAGGTTGGTGAATTGTGGTAAATGTCAAATTCTTGCTTGATGTAGTTGTGTGGAAGGTATGGAAGGTGTGGAAGGTGTGGAAGGTGTGGAAGGAGACCTGTGCACACAAAGAAAGAATGTGTTAAAAAATCTATCGTCATGGTTGCTGGCGTGCAGGGTTGGGAGGTGTGGGGGGCCCGTAATTAAGCCGCTGCCCATAAGAAAAGAAAGGCAGGTACGGATCTTACCTAATCAAGAACAGCTGCGTCAATAGCAATTTCTGAAGCGTTGATCTAGTATTCCAGATCTGAATACGAGTTGTCAGCAGTTTCGTCCTTTGCCGAAGTGCCTGCTGGAGTGGGTGTAGATCAGAAGCGGTTGGTAGGCAACTGCCTGCTGACAGGCAAGGGAGATGGAGGGTAACTCTGTAAGGGCTCGATTGCTTGACGAGCCTTGCCTGTTGGAGATTTTTGCGCCTAGATGGCTTAGAGAGAGGGTCTAGAGAGGCTAATGGCACAGCTTGATCTAGAGAGTGATGAGGTTGAAAGAGGCAACGAGATTGGGGATGATATTGAGGTTTTGATGATGGACAGGCCTCCTAGAGGTAGGTGAACTGAACAGAATGGATGGAGGGTTGATAGAATAGGTAGCGTTGAAGAAGTGAAGAAGGTGGAAGTTTTCTGTGTGCGGAGGGAAGAAACTAATTCACTCGAAAGTAGATGGTTACCAAAGCAAAAGGCAGGAACCAGTGTGGGTCCAAGATAGGTACTAGGTACTACCACAGCCTCCAATATTGATGGAAACATTTGCAAGATAGGCGCTATGTACTATCGCAGCCTTCAATATCGATAGAAACATTTGCATGGTGTATGTCACATGGATTATGACCAAGTCTAGAGCGACTTCCTAGATTACCAGCCGCCAACTAACATAGTTCGACCGCCCAATGCCTTAAACCGTGATAATCCATTCAGGCCACCGTTGTAGTTGCACTTTTCTGGAGAACACATGAAGCCTCTGCTATTAGTCAGCTTGATATCCGACCAATTTGTGGTGCTATATACGCTGAAAACTACCTACCGCAACTCAAACGTAACCTTCCAAGGCCCTCCAGACCTACGGAGCTTTGCCATGGCTTCTTGGGATAAATGGGAACACTGGTAACGACAGGTCTACAAGGCGATTGCCTGGAAAGTGTCTCGAAATAACCTCATGCCAATTACCGTCTTAATCAATGTTCAAAACTTCCACCGACCTGACTACATGCCAAGCAAAGCCCGTCAAGGCTTTTGATCAATAATGACTCGAGACTACCCATCTATTAAGGATTTTTTGCGCAGGTAGAAGCACCCTGGAGCATCTTGACATGTGGGTGACCCCAAGACGGAAACCGACCCAAGAGCTACTATAGCCAAGTTCTCTGCCTTAGTATACTGCTATACAAGATGTTGAGTATACTTGCTGATGCAGTATTTCTAAGAGGCAGATGTCTGAAACTCGTGGGGACATTATTACCAGGTATAGCGTTAGAATGGAGCGGGGGCAGAGACCAACAAGGAGGGAGTAATTATAGCTTGAGTCACTAGCAATAGTTCTTGCTTAACTACTGTATCGTATAGGGCTACGTAAATTGATCCCCTATATCATTCTATGCTCCTGCACTATTGGTTCAGGGCGGCGAGGTGAGACAGCTGGCAAAATACCTCGTATCCGCGCTACATTCTAGATGGTATCAATCTGACCCAGCAGAGTTATCCTTCTAAGTATCACCTTCGCCTCGCTGTCCGTATGAATTGCCAGTCTTCTTTAGAAGCAGGTGCTATTTTAAGTCCTCCCATGCGCAAAGATGATAGCAAACACAAGAGGCGACAGTATCCCACTCAAGTCGTCTCGACTCGCGGGTATAACATACAACATGAAGAACAGAATGTGACCGAAGAGCACCAGTAAATGGAAATCTACGCCTTGCAACTATGTATATACAAGTGAAAATGTACAAGCAAACTCTTACACATCCCACGATTCGGGAGATATTCTAGCTCCCAATCATGATATTCCGGCCTTTCCTCTATTGCCTACGAGCGGGTCCACTTCTAGGTTCACCTAAGATTCTACCTTCAAATACTCTGAGCATTGCCACGAGCACTATACCCCTCTAAGCAAAAAACTGGTCCCTAAAAATGGAGGGGAAGCTGTCAACCCGGATCGCATGCTACCCGGAAGTGTAATTCGGACGTCTTTTGGAACGTTGTGATAAAGTTGGTGCTAATCGCTGATTGGCAGGTAAGCGTATTGTCGACAAAAAGGGAAGTTGGATTGATGGCCCGTGCACCGCGTGTGGATGCCTGACAGGGGTGTCCGGAAGTTTGCATGTCGATGCTGGCTGGGGACCCGTATATTCGTCGCGGGTGTGCCTCGATTTGAATCGGAGGTACTAATCGATAAGTCTTCTGAAGTTATCATGGATTGGGGGGTGTGGGAGGTCTCGGTAATCTGTTGCTTGCGGTAGAATCGTAGTATGGTGCTGCTTTGGATGTGACCAAACGCCCGAGGGCCAATATTGAGGAAGGATTCCTGTGTGTGGAGCCTGGCAAACATCAGCCCTTTGACTATTAGTTGCTAGGAGAGGATATTCAATTTCGCGCGACCGCGCCTAACTGACGTCGCAAGGAGACCAGGAGCATTCATATTCGGTAGCTTCCTAATCGCTCGAGTTGCTAGAGATATGGTCGTCCTGGCTTCTCTGGTATGTCGTTAGAAAGCGGACGTAGTAGTACAACTGCATGAACTCTTCGCTTGCGTGATGCGAATGCCTTGATGCTTATCCTATCTAGTGACAGAGATAAATGTAGTCGCATAGGGGAGATATGCCATAGCTGTTATCTATAATCGGTAATTGATGTCCACGATGAAGATCTATCGCGATACACGAGGTGATGGAGATCGGGATCTATATCGGCGGATGGCAGCTGCCATTACCCTCGAAATACATTCTATCGTGGCATTGGGGTGGATCTTTACCAAGAACTCAAGCCTTGTGCCATGTCGTTGCTCACTGATGGCTGTCGTATGGTCAGCGATGTAGCGCCTGCTGGAGAATGCTCGCAACATATTATGTAATAGGGTGTTTGTCCTTCAACAATCTTCGAAGTCTACTATCTGCGGCCGAGGAGTGGAACGTTGAAATGATCGAAGCTGCTGTCGCGCATGCTCTGGGATAGGTACGGGATCGTCTTCGGTTGGTAGGAGAATTCGCGCGATTGGGAAGTTGTCGGTGTAGCGGTATTCGTCTCGTTAATGTCTGTCCGTCAATCAATTCGAGCTTGTAGGTATGTTGATGCCATCAAATTCTTGATTCGATTGCAAAGATTATGGAAACATACTGGGCGCGTGAAAGCGACAACGGTTTCTAGAACCACGGAGATGGTATCCTCGTATACGCGTCAGACACGCCTCTTCCCACGAAGTTTCCCAGCCTACCAGAGTGATAGTTCCATGTCATGGGCAACAGACGTACTTATGGACGCGATATTCGCTACAGAGGAGCAATTGACTCTGCGAGTGCATCAAGAATGGCCAAGGGTAGTGGGGTTAGAAGATGAAATGTATTGATTTCTATTGTATTCCGTCGAAATATTCTGATCTCGCGTCGCAGTTGCTTCCACAGCCACTTCTAGTATTTCTTTCAATTATCGACCGAGTTCGCTATGATTGTGCCCGTAGAGCACCAAATTGCAGCCTGTTGGAAAAAATTCATGCCAAGTGCAAGCGCCGTGTATATGCTTCACGAAGCATGATCTTAATGGGCTTTATATCGAGATCGGAATATCATCGGGTATCTGCCCTTCTAATGCCAGAAATTACGACTGCCAGCGAGGCAGTGTTGCAAGCTTGACGATGTTGCCATGCATTCGAGAACGAGGTTAGAGCTTGGTATATATCGGATAGAAGCTCGAAGGTGGCAACCCAGATGATGTCTTCATCTATCGCCATCTATCGCGTCAGAGATATAAGCCTTCAGTTAATCTATATCTCGAACCCTGAGACTTACCATTGCGTTATACTTGTCGAGGTTTCAAAAACTTGGCGTCTCTTTGTACCTACACCATTAGATACTTAGACAGCAAAGAATGATATCGCTATGGGGATGTCACAGAGGTATTTTAACCGCGTTCACGAAATATTCAAGCTGGTAGATCAGGTTGACCCAGGGACTGAAATACAGAACACACACTTGGTGTACCGGCTTGTGCGCCCCAAACCTTCCATGCTAGCTTCGTGTGTTTATTCCAACAATCGATCCCAACGAGCGAGCGCCCTTTGCCCACAACACTGTCAAGAATCACGATGCTGACCAACATTCTAGATGTTCGACCGTCAAGAACGATTGACCGCTTTGATACCACGCATAACCTTTAACCCTATGTCTGCGTTCAGACAGCGCTATCCTGAATACTCCGAAGAGTGAACCCGAGTCAACGAAGGAATGCCTACAATTTTCAGGTGCCGATGAAGAGATACACTTGCTAGCTCAGCTCCATTGTTGATTGCGAATGGAACGGTATACCGAGTACTGCTGTAAAGGTGGCTCTCCGCTACGATGTCGTTCGTTGGGTTACCGAAATCGGCTTTCGAACCGCAGATCTCGTTACGCTTACGAATCCTCGGGTAATAATGTTCTTCGTGAGCGCTACAATATAGGATACTCGGCCTCAGTCCCTGGGGGCCAATATCAACGAGTATCCGTTCAATAACAGCCGATGGGGGAAAACGGCCAACAAGGATCGAGATCAGCATCCATGAGTATTGTTTCCGTTCGACTTCGACACGCCATGATGATTTACTGTAGAGGATCTGTTCTCTACTTCATCTCCACTCCGGTCCCTGAATCCGAGGTATCCCATAGTTTATACGTCATGAAGTAAGCGCATGAGGTCGTAAAACAATATGGTTGTTGCACAAAGAATCTAACTCAAGGTTCAATGGCAAACAACCTTTCTGTATATAAGATAACAAAGACTGCTCTCCACCCTGCTTCGTTTCGGTAGTAGGCTTAGCTTCACCTCGAGAATGACGGGTCCAGGTCTTCGTTCCTTCAGTCTCCGAGATTTCGTATCATCATGAGGTTAACTCAGGTTCTTGTAGCAGCCATCGTGGCTCGCCAGACACAATCGAGAAGCCGGTGATTTAAGCTCCCCCATAGTGACTAGTATCAACATTTTGCCACTTTTGTCTCTATTCCGAACAGCGATTTGAGGAGATGGGTTCAGTACTACCATAAGAGGTGACAACATATACTTTGGAGATGTCTTCGAGAGAGGCAATGCGGCTCGGTCATTCTCTTGCGAATAAGTGCTCAGTATAGGTAGGTTGTACGCGATGAACTCCATCATCAAGTGGAAGTTGCTATGTCAAAGAGGGTCGGGGATGAAAGGTTCGTCAAGGCTGGTAGGGATTATATAGGATGTGCTGGATTACATGGCCCAGGGATCCATCAGCATGATATTTTGCGATACCTAAGCTTAGAAATATCGCCTCTAGGGTTCGAGTCGTTTAGATATCAATAGATATATATACTACGTCCGAGCAGGTCAATCATAGTACTACACACGCCAAACAAAATGCAGCTTAGGCCCTGGAATACTGTACCAGTCGAGAGTGCTGTACTTCCCTTGGCTTACTAAGCTAAAGTTGTGCAGATCTCTAGGGCCTGCATCCACATGTAGGTCTGTTGACTTCACTCGCAGGATATTCAAAACTCGATGATTATTCGGGTGTAACACTGGCACTAGGTATTACGTTCTTCAAGGATATGCTTCGTTCGTTCCCAATTCCTAGATTAGAATCTTTTGATCCTATGCTGCCTCCTAGTCCCAACCTAGGCAGAGGCGGCAATAAAGAAGGTTCGCCAGACACGGGACGGCAGTGATGTTAGAAAAGTAAACTGGAGACGATACTCCAGAGAATACAGGATAATATATTTGTGTTACTCAATCAATATTCATTATGGTTGTATATATCTCTTATGAAGTCGCTGCACAGCAGACCAACCACCAGAACAGGAAAATAGTGATTATTTTGTTACCAAAATCGTGTAGGTTTGCGTCATATGGAGACTAGAGCTTGATAAGCGGAGGCAACTTCAGCCCTCCATGTCGGGAATGCCACAAGGACTATCACATATTTACTAATGCTATGTCGTGTCGCTGACTGCTGCAACGATACAAGCTAGGATAGGGACATTGAGAGCCTGCGAAGCAAGTCATGAATCAAGCCTCACGGCTTGTATGGAGAGGGACTCGGTGGGGAAAACACCACAAGCCAAAGTTCACGATGACGATCACGATCAAAAGCAGGTTTATGTGTTGGTAGAAGCTGTTCATATGTATCTATCTACTTATCGGACCTCCTGCTCCCTGGGTATCATGACTCCGCCCGATAGTGAACCCTAAGACAGCGCAGCGTGATCCATAAACCCCGATCCATGAAACCCGCAAAATCTACCTAGAAACTAGAGAGAAGATCGTCAGTTAGCTGTCTAGGTAGACTAGGACGTGGGATACATACCACTAGTATTTCTCCATACCTGTATCCATATGGTAATACCTTGAGTGCGTCCAAGATCTCGTTCCGATCTGAAATGAAGTCCATACCAATTGGGTGATCACAGGTAAAAGGGAGATGATGTACTAGGTTTAGACTGTGGCAGAGCCAGCACCAGGGCCGCGACCGTTGTTGCCGCCATGCTTCTTGAAGAAACCGAAGAATCCAGAGCCGAAGAACTTGCGGGACTTGGACTTCTTGGCACCCTTCTTCTTGCCCTGAGAAGCGACAGCGGTACCACCAACGGGGAGAACAACACCCAGGCGAGCCTCGATTGCCTGCAGGAGAGGACCAAAGGAACCTTGAACAGCCTGGGGAAGCATCTCATCAAGAGCGCGAGCAACCATCTGGGGAACCATGTTGATGATGGTCTGAAGAATGTTGAGCTGAGTACCCAGCGCATTGACGTTGGTGTTAGTCGAGTGGATGAGAGTTCCCATGGAGTTGATGTTGTTGCCTAAGGCATTGACATGGCCATCAATAGCTTTGGCGTGACCGGCAACAGCATCGAGCTGAGCAGCTTGTCCGTGGGCGATGTGATCAAGGCTGTTGATATGTCCACCAAGGTTCTTGACCTCTCCACCCAACTTGTTTACATTCTTGTTGAGAGGACCAGTAGGGTCAGTAAGAGCTTGGTCAATGATGCCGAAGACATCGTCGATGACATTGTCCATGTTGACATCCCGAATGCCATGATCACCCTGAGTGGCCATCTCACGAACGACACCGCGGATTCTATCCAACAGCGCAGCCATGTTGGCACCAGTAAGAGTAGCGCCCTCCTGGCCAGATCCGTTGTTGACGGCAAAGTGAACAGCGTGCTGAACAATGCGGTAGAGGTGGCTCTCTGCATCGACACCGCTCATCATGTTGTTGACATGAGCGTTGACATTGCCATCGAAGGATTCCTCGCCACGGACCTCATCACGGTGGCGAATCTCACGGGTGATGTTGACCATCAACTCCACGACATTGGCCATGCGGTTCCACTCCTCGGGAGCAGCACCACCGCGAGCATTGTTGAGGGCCATAAGACGCAAGTAGTCCTCAAAGACGATACGAGGGTCATGAACGGGAGCCGAGGTAGTAGGGAAGCGGCCCTCGCGACGAGCAGCAGCAAGCTCGCCAGCCATCATCGTGATCTCAGCGAAGGTGAGGCCGACAACAGCATTCTGACTGTCGGGGCCGTCGAAGTTGAGGGTGACGGTGGCATCTAGAACAACACGATCAGCAAGGTATTCAATGTCAGTAAAGTGAGCTATGTGAAAGTAGAACATACTCTGGCCGTTCTGGCCCATGGCCACACCGGAATCCAGGGATCCGGCAGAGTTGCGGGAGGAGTCCTTAGGGACGTCCTTGGTGAACTTGTTCATGAAAGGACTATGGTAAAATGTTAGTCAACATGGATGTAGATGTTGGAATATTGGACTAGTACTTACGACATGATGACAAGTTGGGGAATGGTGGTGTTGGGTTGCTTTGGGTATTTCCTTGATGTTGTCTGGATGTTGTGTTAGTAATCAAATGTTGTTGATGGAAGTTGATGCAGGTTGGTGCAGGTTGATGGAAGAGTACGAGTATGGGTGTCGGATGAAGAAAAAAATATTAAAGGTGGATGGAGGTGGGAGTTGGATTTATTTTTGTAGGAGTGTGTGGGAGTGGGAAGGTAGATGGGTTGTGCTATTGTGTGTTTCTAGAAGAAAAGTGGGGCTATGTTGTGGGTGAATGGGAAGTGGGTAAATTTTTGTTTTTGTTATGTGTGCAGCAGGGAGAAAACAATTGAAAGTATTGTGCAGTTGAGATGGAGGGGTAGGGCTGGATGGGAGGAAGAGTACGTACCAGTATCTCTGGAGGACGAGGAGAGATGATTGCAGGTGGGAAGGAAATGTTGAAGGGAAGAGGGAGGAAGAGAGAATTTGGGTTGGAGGGGGAAGGGTATTTGCAGACTGAAGGTGGGAGAAAAGCGGTGGGGCAATCAAAGTGGCAGAATAAATTAACCCGATGTAAGGCCCAGGTGCAAAGTGAGGTGAATGCGAGATGGGTGATGATGGAAGTGACGAAGAAGAGGATGTCAAGGCGAGGGAGAAAAGGAACAGACGAGGAATATGCTTGGAGTTAATCACTGACCTTGAGAATGGAGGATGAATTGCGTGGCAACTTCAGTTAATCACAGTTCAAGATGGGATTCTTGAGTGTGGTTCTCTGAATGAAGTTGTTGAAGGAGAGGAGGGAAGAAGGAATCTTGGGGTGGGAGGAAATCAACCTTAAGCACCCGAGGGAAAGCGGTGTAGGCAAACAGATTCTGCCACTCCATTTCTCATACACCACCTGTAATTCTGCCACTTTAGTTGCTCGGCAATAGGTATGAGTACCTAGGTATCATACGCCTTCCAGATGTTGCATGTTTGCTTAGCTACTAGAGCCCCCGGTGGCAGGAAGCCTATAGCACCTGTTTCCCACGCCTATTATATGCTCATGATATCACATCACGCATACAGCAACTGCCTGTTTCAGACAGGATGTGTAAAATAGTTTATATCGTCTCCCTTGGATATCAAGACATTTGATAATTACCTACGTTGATGTGCCCTGAACATCTGAACAATAATTGGCTGTCTATGGACTCCCTCGTTAGCTATCCAGTACATGCTGCCAGTCTTAATGATCCATGTCATGACTTGCTACTAATATACCACGCAAGAAAATTCGTTTAGGTTTATCTCGCATGTAAGATACCATTGGGATGTGACGATGAAGTCGAGTCACTTGATAATATCAACCTAGCAGCCCACAATGCTCCTGAAATTCCGTGACCTTCCATCGCTACTCTTATTAACTGCCGTAATCATGAAGGAGGTGGGGAATCTGGGTCTGGTAGTTCTGAATCTTTTATCTCGATAGTTCTCCGCAGAGCTGATACCTCGTATCATATATATAGGATCACGGCCAAAGTTTGACAAGATTGCCTATGAATCTTCTACCATTACCACAGTCCTTGAATCTAGTACTCTGATGATTCTTGGAGGACCCTCCGTGTTTCAAAGGCCCTTCTAGCGCAAGAGAAGCCGCTATGGTAGAGCTGCTATAATACTACGTATTCGTGAAGAGACATACGTGAAGAGTTGAGACATCATTATTGTCGTCGCACATAATGCTATAATTCCATAGAATATCGTATGTCAATTTAAACCGTAGCCATTGTATTGTGCTGGTAAGCTGCCCAGTTTTGTCGCTTATACCATGCGGCTCGATGCGATGAAGTTGGAATTGGCACGGGTCCCCACCTTGAGGCTCATTGTCACCCAATCAAGTGAGCGACAGGTGAAGTGCGGGTGAGACCCACATCGCACCGATGATCTCTTGGCAGTCAGATCTCGGGAAGACCCGAGACACTAAAAATAAGACAATGGCAGGAAGGCGCAATCAATCTTGACAATGCAATCTAAATTCCTGGAATCAGTGAATGGAAGTATCTTGGTGCCGCCTCCGCATATATGCATTTGGGAGACCACCCAGAAGTAGTAGCAATAACATATCGCAGTGTTAGCCGCAGTGCAGCCACCAGCCCTCGGTCAGGGTTCAATACAATTGTTTGTCAGATGTCATGGTTGATTGCTAGTAAATCGTGTTTGTGCTGTCCGAACTATGTACTGGGAAGGCATTGTGTATTGTGTCGCAAGCGTATGTCGTCTTCGGATGGCTTGATTGGCCTTACGCCTCTGATACCATAAACGTAAAGAGAACCATGGTATCAATTGGCAGCCTATGAAAGACCATCAGCAGATAGAGTGTAGCGTTCGGGATACGGGCACGCATCTCGTTATCGGTGGCGGAATCGCGCGCTGCAGCTAGCACCACAGTGGGTAGTGATCCTATCTATGAGAAGCATTAGTATCTACCGCCCATCTTTTCTGTGTCGTGCAACTGAATCCTGCATGCTATGTACTTACGATAAGATGAATGGCTGTTGGCAAGGACAACTGTAGCGGTGAACGGGGCTGCCGCGGCAAGCAAGAATATGTAGAGATTCCTAGTAATGAATTTCATGCCTTGATCTCCCGACGTTCTTTTGGTGTCCAATGAAGGGAAGCTTGACGTTGATATTTCGAACGCCGGAGGCATTCGAAGGCGACAGGGAGATGCCGCAAAAGAGTGGTAGGTGATTATGGAGTGACTCCTCTTGGGATTTGGCAACAATGATGCTGGGCTGTAGACATCAGCACCAACGACTAGGCTGATGAGTTAAATCTATCTATTCGTCTTCGTGAAGTTAGAAAATAGGCGCGAGTAGGCCTGAAGTCTTCATGCGTGCTACAATACCTTACTCCAAGATTTGCAAGAATGTTAGTAGATAATCCATTGGCGAGTCTCGGTACGGTTCCATGACGGCGATGGCTGTCGCAGACACATGGGTATTGCAAGAGACGTCCAATGTGGTCATCAAGCAAAGGGAGGCTGATCGGCGTATTTGTTACAATTCGAGTAAGCTGACTAGAGTGAGGACACTAAAGCCTCGCATGAATATACAACCTTCTGCAATGATGCTTTGGAAGTCCAAGAAAAGTAAGGCTTCGGATTATCTATGGTAGTGTAGTCAACATGGGGAGTGACGGCAAGGCAGCGACGGCTTCGTATAAGCACCTGTCTGTAGAAGACGATCACTACAAGAGACAATAGAGGGACTAGAAGAAACGTGCGATCCCAATGCTGTCGTTGTGTCTATCAAATTGAATGCTTGAATTATCAACATCATCGGCTGACACTGACGACAGCAAGGCACGGCTACAGCGCTTTCCTCCTCCCAGTCGCCAGCAAGTCCAGGCATATAGGAACTCTATTTCACCGTTGCGGATAGAAAAGACTGTATATTTCGTCCGACGTCGAATCTATGTTCATAACAACATATATACGAGCAATCGACACCTCGCGTAGGTGCATCATGGGAAGCATCACCAAATTACCAGTACGTTAGCCAAGGACATGTGCCATGGCATGGACGAGAACGAGATATAGAGCGCGAGCTGATGCGGCGGGGAGTCGACAGCCATCAGAAATCTACAAGAGCATTTGGTCAAGTGGTACGCAGACGGTAGTCAGGCATGGCTTCAACTGCAGGGTGATAGAGTGGTGACAGCATGGAATGATTAAGTCAACAATGATGCACCATGGTAGAATAACACGTCCCAATTCAGTATCTCCAATCATCACGATGCGCATAATGCAAGGTTGGCTAATCGGCGCGAAGAAGGTATTCAAGATGGGAATGTATTACTGTTGGCACCTTGCTCTCTATACGGTGCGATTATTTGATCTGTTTGTTCTATACTGATATCTCCCCAGTCCTATTCGAGATATCATCCCATCTATCACCGCAAGCTACATTCGCAGACCCCCTCGCCTAAGTCAAATACGTAATGGAAGCGTAGAGCGTCGCAATCGCCAGGACATGGCATAGCAATATTGGGAAGAGACGAGCTTCACATATTCTGCGATATTGAAAGACCGAAACAATGCTACGATTGAAAGAATGGCAATGCCTGAAGTTGGCCGAAGAAGGACGAAATGCGACGGGGTGGAAATGTTGGCTTGGCTATTTCTCCTTCACGTATCCGCGCCTTCATTCAAGAAAAGCTATTCCCGTCGATAGGGACCCCGAACATTGTTCTCAGCAATACCGGTGGCAATGGAAGCGCTAGAAAATCATTTTGACGATTTTGGATACTGGCTTCGAGCACGCGAGGGGGGCAGTCCTTGACTAAGGCGGAGCGACAGGCCGAACACGAAATTCATTTATGCGGAGGGGCTGCGAGTCCGAATCCGAAATCTAGGCCAAGGCTAACCGTCAGCCACGAAAATCAATATCGAAGAAGCAGTTGGGGTAAAGTTCTTGGTTCCCTTCGTCGTATGACTGACTACCTCTAGGTGACGGGCCGAGAAAACATCGAAGTTGTAGGATCTGACATAAAGTATCGCAGGCAGATTCGTTGGAATAGGTAAAAGCCTAGGGTGAGATACTGCGAGCATAGATACCGTCTCACGTTCGGCTTAGGACGAGGAGATCAGATTGGACGGTACTTAAAGTGTAAGACGAAGAAGGATCCATGATGTTGGATCTATAGCTATCATAGTGCAGATGATATCAAAGGCGCAGGTGCACCATTCTCGGTCAATTTATAGTTATTTCAGTTCTTCGCAGAACTTGTTCGTCCGATGCGTCCTAACTTCCCATATGTTGAACCGTTCTTGTTTTGGTGGATCCAAAAGCCGACAGGGTACCTGAGCAATTGAACAGATATGCGAGCGCATGCCATAAATACGGACCAGCAAGCATTACGCATTCAAAAAAGAGTTGAAAAGCTTGTGCATAGTGGAGGTCGAGCAGACAGGATAGCTAATGCTATGTTAACTATGTGTGGGCCATGATGCATTCTAATTCCCAAGTGAATAGAAAGGATAGCCTCCAGGCTATGCGGACGATAGGCATCTGCGCTGTGAAATACAGCAATCAGAGGCAGAGTAAGGCGACTCATTGACTACACAATAGAGCAAACTCTACGCTACAAGTTGATTGCCTACCATGTTGATGATGTTGTCGTTGTAGATTATGCCGGATAGCGGACCGAGAACATGTCGGATCCCCATCAAGATGCATTCTCTGCAATTGGATTGCACTTGATACTGCCATGGGCTAGCGCAGTTGACTTGGGTCGAAATTCTGTCAAACATATGGAGCGGCAGTGTCACGGAACGCAAGAAGTCGCAAATTCGGCAACGAGACTTTAATTCCTAACTCGAGCCTAATAAGGAGGATGAAGATATGACCGTAGCCTGCAATAATGCCTCGGTACTAGAGTGCTCGATAGGATCTTGGTGTAACAACAAGTAAAAGACGATGCCCCCCAACCTCGGTGCTCAACCACTGTACCCCAGACCAGACCTGTACATGCTAGGTTAGCTCAAGCTCGATAAAAGTGGGTCGACGGAGGATACATACCACGAAAATGCAGAACCATGCTCGCAGAAGATCCTCCTCGAAAGTTGATGACATGATGTTGTATGCTAAAGGTAACCGTGTGTGTCGTGGGGGTACATCCAGTTTCCAGCGGGGAAGCCGTAGGGGAGGGAATTATGCGACGATGCCATTCTCGACGCCGGCGTGATCTGTTGAGGGAAGGCCATATTAGCAGCGTAATCAAAAGAGTGGATCCCCGGGATAGTCGGAGCAGGCGAGTGCGAGTGCGAATGGTGGTGACCGCCGCCGTAGACCGGGACGTGGCCTTCATCGCGCTTCTCCGTGGCGCAGATGAGGAGCAACTCGTCGTCGTCGTCATTCTGAGCATTGGAGGAAGGCGTCGGAGTCCCGGGCTGAGGCGTCGGCGCATTCGCGGGCGTAGTACCAATAGCAGGCGCTACGCCGCTGTTCTCGAGCTCCGCCTTCACGATAGCTGCATCTTCGTATTTGACTTCACCTTTGATTTCCTTCTTCACGGGCTCATCGATATCACCGGCATCCTCGTCAACGGCGGCAAGCTTGCGCTTCTTGTTGGGGGCGCGGGTCTTGACACCGTCCTTGGAGTCCTTGGACTCCTTCTTGAGGGAGGTGGAGCTGCTGCCCGGGGCGATACCATGGGCCTTCATCAAACGCTCATATCTCTTGGCACTGCAAAATACGGATATGGTCAGTTCTAATATATGATATAGTGGCATTCGAGTACTAGGACTAGAAGGAGAAGTAACTTACGCCGCACCCTTGGTGACAATCTCGCATTCTTTAGCGACTTCACCGAAGTCGACCTGATAGAAGTCAGTAAAAGCTGCCCAGTGGCCTCTTCTTATGTTATGTTATGTGGCCCTGGATAGCAATGGGACAACTTACTTTGCCTGCGGTTGAGTGCTTGATGCACGCGATGAGGAACTTGAACTGAGACTCGGTATCTAGCGGAGGCATCTTGACGGTTGAGGTACTGAATGTGTAGATAGATAAAAGAATAGTCGAATAGTCGAGTAAGATGAAGTACTTGATGCAGAGGGTAGATAGGTGAATAGTTCAAATACTTTGAGGTAGTTAGGAAGGAGAAGTTGCAAAGAGGTAGGTGGGCAAAGTTCAAGTAGGCCGAGCAGGTAGGAGATGTGTCGTTTGAGGTACACAGTTCCCGTTCTTGCCCATCCACAAACTGTCTGGTTTCTCAGATGCAATTGCAAAGGTTGACTTGGCACTGAATTGGTTGCTCAGGTATCTTGTTTACTAGCTTTTGGTGCCTGGCAAGTGCGTCTGTAGATTGGCAACAGTAGCGACAGCTTTTCATGGAGGTGAGGATGTTCCTGTCTACGGCAACCTAGTAAAACATAAGTTGTCAGGATTGTGGACATAGCTGGGGTTCCTATCGACAGTAGGTGTCAGGATCACTGGCTGAAATATGAAATTATTCTACTAGACTTTGGGGCTACGGTCTAACGTCAGCCTTTGACTGTCATGAATAAGTCTTGGACAGGACCTTAGGGGCTACCATAAAGGGCAAAAGGGAGAAGCAGAGGTAGATCTTTCAAGTATCACAATGCAGCATGCAGAAGACTTAGAGAATATATCTTATTTCCTTCTTTTCTTTGTTCTCACTAGGCAAGAGCCTAGTATGAAGTATCGTGAGAATAATGTAATCACATGAAAAGCATCATGGGATTCTGTTGGAAACCGTCCAACCAGAGCCGTAATCTATCGGTGTCGTAATAGAATATGGATATGTGAGAGACTAGTGCTCGTCAATTAATCCTTATTCTCCGCGTCGATGTCTGCGTCGGCAGCAGTTCCATTTGCAGTCTCCTCCTTCTGCTCGTTGCTCTGTTCCATCTCAGTCTTGGCATCAGGCTGCTTTCCTTCCTTCGGGGCAGTCTTCTTGGGGCTAATCTTGCGCTTCTTCACAGGTGACTCAGCTTCATCATCGCCTAGAGCAGCGCTGTCCTCGCTGGTTGGCTTTGTAGCCTTTCTAGCGCGTTTGGCCGGTGTCTTCTTGGGAGTAGCATCGGCGGCAGCAGCATCCTGGGCGGTGGCAGCTTCGGTGTCCTCAAACCACTGAACTCGAAGTTAGTAATGGGTTTTTCTGTATGTCTGGGAGGAACGCGGGGCAGAGATTGGAGCATATGAACAACAAGTATCTTTGTCGAGAATAGTAAGATGAATTCCAAAGGACACGTACATTGTACTTCTTGCAAACCTGACGGAATCTGTCCTTTGCGGACTTGGCGTTCGCGAAGTGCGCAGCTGTAGCTACGGCCTCCCAGTTGATGTTCTGAGGCTTCGCAGCGTGCTTCAGAAGGGCATCGAGAAGCTTGTACTCCGGAGTGGTCAGAGGTACACCTCCTTCATCACCGGCTGCGCCGTTGTTTTGCTGGGTACTCTTCTTCGGAGGCATCTTGGGTGGAGATCAGCATGGGTGGGTACCAAATGAAGAGGTCATGTCATTATGGAGATGAATATGCGACATGACCCGAAAGAAATTGTTAGGATCTCTGCTTACCTTTCTGGAATCTGAAGTATTATTCTGATCGAGACGGGGTGTTGATCAAAGGTGAGACGGGGTGATGTGGAGGTGTGAGAGGAGCTGAATTGAAGTAGGAAAGGGTTGGGAAAGTGGGCGAAGTAGAATCAAAATTTACTGTAGAGACCCGTGGGGACAATTTGGATATTGAGAAGGCACCAAAAGACAGCCATGCAGGAGCACCAGTATCAAGCACTTCACAACTCGGAAAACCAAGTCGTTGCTTACCTAATGGGTATACTCTTGTCAACACGTTTTTAGATATTAGAAGGTGCGCTACATTTCATAGTACTTGTAGTCCTTCGTAAGACCCGCATGATTTAGACATGATTGCACTGCAAATGATCGCCAGTAGCTTAGATGTAAACTTGGTATACTGGCTGCATAATATAGCAACCCTCGAACTTGCAATGCTACCAAACACTGTAAACTCTACCCTAGGAAGCGACCCTCTCCTCGTGAACTAGCAATGATACGTATTCCAAAGTGAAGCCCTCGTATGGGACCTTTGTAACCTCCCTAAGTGCTGTAGAGGTTTCCAAGTACGAACCTTATCACGTCACTCCCGGTTACCATCATGATAATCACCCCGAGTAAGTTTGAAATTCTTGGTCTCCATGGTCTTTCGAGATTTGGTGACCTTGTAAGGCGGGATCGATGGCGTTGAAGCCTTGGCCGTGGTCTTCGATGCTGTCTCGTTCATACCGAACTTCTTTCTAATTTGGGCGTAACGGCACTGGATAAATGTGAGCTTTGGTAGAGTAGGCAGAGAATCCACAGCACATACCTTCGCAATAGAAGCATCCTTCAGTCCCATCTCTACCGCGAATCCTTGCCAGTCAATGTTGACGTCCTTGGCAGTTTTGGGGAGGTACTTGAAGATTGTGGAGAAAAACTTGTTATCTTGCATGCTAGCCATGGAGGCAACATCCTTGGTTGTTGAGTTGGCCATAGTAACTTGAGGCGTAGTTGATCACTTGTGGTGGTGGCTAGGTGCTGAGGCTACGTAGGTAGGTTTGTTAGTCATTATTAGAACGATGGGGTTGCGATGTGAGTACGAAAAAGGCTAGTGTTTGATTCCACATCTAGGGAGCTTCCTTCCATTACTGTTCAAAAAATGAACATTCCCAATCCTAGATTACAAGGCTGATAGACGGCTTCGCAGCCTAGTGCCGACATGCTCGTATATAACCAGATAGCGGCAGTGGCAACCCAGTCAAGGCAGCTTCAATGGCGCCACTTAATGATATGAGATACAAACATGGAACTTCTTACCTTCTTGAGATTTGTACTAGTCTTGTATCTCATCAAGGAAATAAACGAACCCCATTTGCATTAAAGTATAGGTTCTGAAGTTTGATATCAGTATGTGGTGTACAGGACGTGGTGTTCATCCCAGAACTTTGAATGCCTGCCTATTCTGGAGATGGAATGAGGAAACTCTGAAGGATAAGTGAGTACCACTGTGTGACATTGGATAGATACTGGAGGAAGGTTGCTATGGTAGACTAGAAAGTGCTGAAGGCAGGCGAAAGGCAAAAATTTGACAATGTATAATATATATGCTACGCTTACCAATACGTAAATATCAATGTTTAGTGCAGCTTATCTGCAATGTTGTTCTGAATCAATTTGGTACTAATGTCAAATCTTAAAGTTTATAGGACATGGAAGTAATCTGGCATGTTAGGGTATACTTCTAAGGTAAACTGCATGTCAACAGTTGCTGATGAAGTAGACTTTCCCATATTTTTGTTTCTCGGGTAACTGAACTGATGTCATTAAGTGCGAAACCATATTTCTGCGGTGCTTTAAACTTGGTTGCCATTCATGAAGATATGTCCTTCAGAGTGAACTGCTGTTATCCTACCTTCCCAAGAAAAAACATGGGAGGGCTGTGGGGTCAAGCTGTTTTAAAATAGGAATTGCAGTGTAGTAAAACTTCTCAACATCTTATAAAGGCTTATAGTAGCAGGAGCTGAAACTCCCTTAGCATATACAAGTTTAGCCATGACATATTTGTGTAAATATCACAGAATATATAGTAGATACTGTTTAAGGGCCCCATCAAGGCCGGGATACGAAAACGATAGTAATAGCTATATCATTTAATTTAAATAGTGAAAGGTGTGAGTAAAGAATCCGAGTGTGCCCTTGTATAATACCATAAGCCCTTTTTGTTGATAAGCGTAATGCAGTCTAATTGGAGAGGAGGTGACGTTATGAGACTAGTGATACATCAGTTTGGCAACCACCATATTGTCTTATGGTAGCATCCCTAAAGGGTTTCCAATACATTTAGACTTGTATTCTACAATCCACGGGTATTAATCTTATATCTTTGATAGGTGGAAGCTGAATCATGCCAAAAGGTTGAACCTATCCTAGACCACTAAAGGCGCCAGAGGCTAGAAGACAATCGAATAACATAGTTGTTTTACACGACAGCTGATGCCTTTGAAAGGAGTCCCTAAAGCCCAAGTGACTCAGTGAATACACCCCCTTATAATACCACTCTCTTTATGCATGCGTTGATCTGCTAGGTGTTGTTGAGAAAGGGATGAGACTAGTTTCTGTGGACCTACATATGGCCATTAGCTGAGCATATAGATATATAGGGGCCTTGCCGCTTTGGCTTACCTTGAACTTAACATGCCAGTATGGTTCGCATTACCTAGTCCCAGGATGAGCTGTCTATTCCTTCAAGCTTCTTCCTGAGCTGCAAATCTTGACTCAGCTTTCTGAGTATTAAACCTAGTGGTTAACTATGAGATGATGTCGCCTAGCTGAATAATGACAAACTTACGCGATTTTAGTTCGAGCTCACTCCGTTCTGCGACTTCTCCAACTTTGACCACTCCAACTTTCCACCCAAGCCAAGGTCCCAAACGTTCATTTCGGTATCTACCTTTCTTATTTTTTTCGAAGTCGACATAGATTGCATAGTCTCCGCCCATGGCAATCTCGAGATTTCCGAAAACGGCATAACATGCACCATCTGGACTTGCTGGTTGTCCGGAAGCTGCTGTAGTTTCAGATACCACATCTCTGGGGTTTGTTTCACGACCCTGGGGCACTATGGTTAATTTGACATACAGGCCCTTATCCTGGTGTTCTGCGCCGAACCGAACCACTACAGGCCAGTCAAGAGGAGTGTTCCTTTGGGCATTCTTCTGGGGGGCAACGAGGATTTCGAAGTCTCCACTACAATTCTTTTGATCATTTGTATCATGCATGGTAGTAGAGTGTATGATCCTTGGCAAAATGTTGTGGCTTTGATGTTGATTTGGTGGTGAGAAGAAACTAGGCTTGCAACGAGAGGTAGGCTTACTTTATACAGATTTTGGTCATATGGAGTGGTGTATGGGCTTGTGATTGTGAGTCACTAAGTTGTTTGTCCGAAAATGAGAGGTGTTGGGGATCAGTGCAGGACATGGCTTTGTAGGACCAACATAACATCATCGCTAAATTCTAGGTCTTTGTTCACATGACCATTGATTAATCGGTGCGAATCATCAATACCTGTGACAAGGGCTGTGGTAAGGGCTTGAAATATCCTAATTTAGCTAATAATTCTCCATGGTCTCTGAGGGTGCTTGCTTTTCTAAATCTAATGGAAGGCGATAGGTCCTTATATAGACATTTTACAATAGTATGTATTTCTGATACGTATCTTGCCTGTTACCGACGTAGCTGTTATAGTTTTTGTTAGGTAGTTATACATTCCAATAGTCTCAAATAATATCCAACAGCACCCAATATATGTACTCATGCAGCATTCCTACATCTCGTAAAGCTTCCAACAGGTCTTGGCTCCAATGCCCGTGTGACAATGCCCTTTGCCTTGAGGAAGTTCAGTAGTAGCTCGGTTGTCGATACTATATATCTGCGGCATTCTCCTCTCCAAGAAATTTGTCACATAGTAAAGCCCAAAAGGATAAGTCTGCCTGTTCCCCCCTTCTGTAGGACCTGCTGTCCCCCTCCCGATCCTCTGCGGAAACCCTTGTACATACATGATGATGTGCAACTTGCATCCGTTTCCTTCATACATTTTTATATAGGACTCCTTGGTAATCTTCAGCACAGAACCTTTAGACGGACAAAGTGATAGCCCATATATGTGGATGCACATGCTATGACGGATTACAGGGATGTGTGGCTGTGATAATTCAGTGGCTGGGACGCCCCATATGCTGTGGCTTATATATAGGAGACTCTGCCTCCCCTGTCAGACTCTAGTGACGATACTTCTCTAACAATAACTAATATACTACTCATAATTTACGTCTATTTCATCATGCTATCTCGCCTTCGGATCAGCATAACTACTTACTCAATTAACCAATGCTTATAGATGACCAATAATGGTACAATATATGCTCTGCTTTGTGCACCGAGGCCGCTTCTCCTATATCTTTGATGGAGACGGATTCTATACTCCTAATTTTGATATTCAGAATTTCCCATACTCTTATTATATACCAACTCGTCCTATGCTGATGATGAATGAGACATTTCTTCGGAGAATATATATATATATATATATATGCGTGTGTGTACGTGCCTTCGTTCGAATATGAAACAGTTAGATTTTTCCAAGTGCACCTTGTGCATCATTGGTGTCGCAATGTATGTCTTCACTTGCCTCGCGTATATGTCTCACTACAGGTCAGGCTGCACAAAGTGATCCTCCGCAGATTCTCACTCTGGTTACTTCACCAAAGTCTAAGTCTTCCACGAAAGCCTCACCGTCTCTATTGAGCCACATATATTTTATGGCAGCTCTACCAGATGTGCAATATTCATATACTGGTAATATGGAAACTAATGAACAAGCTGGGAGTCAATATAGCATGGGACTATCATTACTGGGTCGCAATCTCAGGCACTAGAATCAGGGGTTACGCGGTTCTATCTACGGGTACAGATATAAATACATAGCCGTGGTGTCATGGTAGACAGGCTAAATATTGAGCGGTCTCCCATATAAGAGCTAATAGTCACTACACGTCGTACATCAACCCGTTCGGGTTAAACACCCTGCTGTTGGCGACGTCAAACATCTCTACCATTTCACAGGTTTTTTTCCAATTAATCTTGCTCTATTATAATAATGATATAGACCTTCGAGCGACTAGTGCTTCCCAAAATTATCATTCACAAGAACATACCTGTAGCGAGCCTTGCCATTATCCATGTCTACCACTGCCTGGTTCGCATCCTTGAGCGGCCTCTCCTGCACCCAAGGCTTAATCTTCTTATCTGCCGCAAGTTGTAGCATCTCGTTGATTTCCCAAGGCGGTCCAATCAAGCTGCCACCAACCTTAATCCCATTTCCGATAAGTATGAATGCGTTTATCGCTGGCAAGTTACCCCCATCAGGAGCACTGTATCAAAATTAGTTTTTTCAATCCGCATTGCCGAAATTTTCAACGTACCCAACCTGGATGAAAGTTCCCCTCGTTTTAAGGAGCGATAAGTAGCCCTCCAAAGGCATGTTGCCGCTCGACACTGTACAAATGATGAGATCCAAGCTTCGAGCATTCTTAGCAGCCCACTGCTTGTCATCATCAGTAGCTATATATTCATCGGCTCCTAGTTTGAGCACAGGATCCTTTTTATCAGCTTTTCGAGATATGCCGACAACCTTGTCAGCACCTAGTGCCTTGGCGAAGAGAACGGCGAAGTGGCCGAGACCACCAACACCGACGACACCCACTGCCTTGCCCGGGCCGCAGCCGTTTTGTTTCAGAGGCGAATAAACAGTGACACCTCCGCAAAGCATAGGAGCAGCATCGGCTGAATCTAGTCCTTCGGGAATGCGGAAAACAAAATTACCGTTGGTACGGTTGTAGTCGGCATAGCCGCCATAACTCTTTCCTTCGTCGTCAGGGTAGGCAGCGCCGTACGTGTTGATGCTCCCAATTTTGCAGTACGCCTCCAGGCTGTTAGAACAGTCAGGACAGTCGCTCTGCAGGCAACTGCGAGCTTGCGCGCCGACTCCGACGCGGTCACCGACTTTGATATGCTTGACGTTCTGGCCCACGCGGATGGCCTTCCCCACGATTTCATGTCCGACAACACAGGCTATTAAGTTCGTCAAAATTGTCTATTGGATTGAGTAAAGATGAGGAGGTCATACGGTAGAGTGTCTCACCCCAGCCAGATCTCAGCGTGTGTAGATCAGAGCCGCAGATACCACAATGTGAGATTTCGATATCCACATCGTCTTCAGTCCACTTCTTAGGTTCATATTCGCCCCATTCCATATTCCCCTGGACTGAGTCTGGAGTTTTACCCAACCAGCCTTGGAACTTCGGACTCGCTTGTACCGCCATTTTCAAAATTGAATTCGCAAGATGTAAAGACACTCTAGAACTCCTTTCATGGAGAGGACCTTACTCCCTCTTAAATAGCAATCTATGGGGCTATCGGTCCCTTTGCGAATTCTCCTCACCTCTACACGTAGCATATTTACTCGCGAATTTCATTATTCTTTGTATATCTTATTAGTCCATGACGCCGTGTGGGTAGGATAAAGTTTTATACGGATAGACTATGCCGAAGCTAAACCCCCTGAAGCTAATTGTGTATCCTTTGCTAGCGTTGAGCTAATAAGGTAGGTTACCAAGTTTTACGTTATCATATTCAGACAACCTCTCCACATGGTCTCTAATATGAAATCCACGTGGCATGGGAGATATAATGCGGCATATTCCCGCACAAAAGTGGATAGGTTCTCACCGAGTCATGACTTTACGTCATTCTATTCAACTTCAGTTTCGCCAGAGATTTATTGGTTGAGTGTAGGGAACCTCGCCAAAATGCAAGATATGCAGCTTTGAGGGATCCAGGTATGCACATCCTAAAGACTTCAAAGTAAAGTTCTGACATGCAGATTTGTATGTCGGCAGTTTTTTCTGAAGGTCCGCTTTGCCGGAAATGTGAATACATATTACGAAAGGGTTTCCACTCAGACACTACGCATTGTAAAGTCTACATTAGGGCCGGGACTCGTCGGTGATACTACCTATGTTGCCGTGAGCGGAATTATTCCCATGTATGAAAAAGCTCAATGCTTATAAATCATTATTAGACTGACAGGGCTTAGGTCTTCCGTGATAGTTAAGTTAACAGTACGGAGTAGTGACTAAAGAGAAACGGGATTATACCGAGGCTCGAATCCGGGATTAGCCAACCTAATCAACACTAAGTATTAGAATAAGGTTTGAATTTATTGAGATAGCCTATAAACATGTGTATTCATTATTCTCAAAATGATTTCAAATTGGCCTGATAGGCAAGCTTCAGAAGGACTTTGTAGTCTGTATCGACATGCGATCTATCTGTTCTAGAAGACCATTCGCAACAATATGAAGCTACAAGAGGATATAATGTCCCATCGCATTAAAGTCTAACAATAAAACATTATCTGATGTACAAGTCAACCTCCCCCCAATTAGGTGACTATTCACCTTTGCATTCCCACCGACAATTCAACTCGCGTGACTAGATGAGTTTGTCAGTGCGACTGTGACTATAATTAAAGCAATAAAGGATAAGGGACCGTTTACTCACCGAGAAGGTACCATCGTTAGGTATTGGGAACGGCATGTTGACTGGGACAGCGTCACTCGCGTAGTACCATCCCTGCACCTCGCAACGTGGAAGACTGTTCTGCTTATCGTCCTTCGTCGTCCACTTCTTATCCCCGACCCGCACGATCATATCCCAGATCGAGAAAGCCGGGAAAGAGTCCTGCCGTCTATCTACCTCGGCCCCACTACTCTGGGTACCACTAAGATCGCGTTTGTCGAGCAAGCCTTCGATGAATTCGAAGCTCACGTCGTGCCGAAGCTTACTGCTCTTGACCGTCACTTTGGACCCCCATTTCAATGGCTTCCACGTTTTAGGCAACTCATCCCTGTTGCTGCCGATCTCTTTCTTATCATTATCCTGTAGTGTGATGTCCGCCAGAACCCCATTAATAGACCCATACTCGATGATATGCGCATTGCAGGTGCCAGTGGCGTAGGCGACTGCCGTCGATATCGTAGTCCCGACGCAGGCACTCGCATCGACTCCGATGCCCTGAATCTTCGAGTACGATGTGCATACCACTATATCTCCGTTGGGCTGGGTCGTCGTCTTGGAAGCCGGCGGTTTCGCAGTAGTAGTTGTTGGTGGAGGTGTGATCTGGGACCAGCCCTTGGCGGGAGACGACTGCGGGCATAGATCGCCACCTGTAGTCTGCGTGGCTAGGCTGAACGTCTTGTGGTCGGTGCAGTCACAGCGCGTAATGCTCTGATGCGGGTTGATGTAAGGTGAACAGTAAGGAGGTGCTTGGCTCGCAGATGAGGTCGTTCGTGACGACGATGAGGAAGTAGTCTTTATGGGAATAGAGGTTGCCGGCTTGGATGAAGTCGGCGATCTAGACGAAGTCACCGATGAACGTGTTGTGGAAAGTGATGACGATGTTGTAGTAATTGGGCTTGACGAAATGACCAGCTTAGAAGAGGATAGAGATCGGGAAGATGACACGGAAGATCTCGAGCTTGTTGTGGACGCCGACGATGATCTTGAGCGAACCGAGCTACTTGTTGATACAGATGATTTACTTGGGAGCGGGCACGCTGCAATTTTCGAAGGCTGATTGTCGCCACTTGCACGTTTTTGGTTACCTTGGTTCTGTTGCGGGATGACTTGACGAGTATCTGCCCATTGAAGGGGTTGCCACTCGCGTTCACTATCATCGAGAAACTGTCCCTGGTGCCAAACCCGATACTTAGCCTTACCAGCACAATCGGGTGCTGGCTTATATTGGATTACTATTGCAGAGTCAGGAGTTTCTCATTCAACATTGCAACAACTTTTCGGATAGAAAGAACGACAATAATTCTAGGGGCTACTCACGAATCTTCCCTCTTACATCAGCACCCCTCGAGTCGGCTTGGTAACTCTGTACGGCACTAGGATCATTATTGTGAGGCCAGTCTATCGGTGTTGTAATGGGGTAGTAGTCAATGACTTGGATTGGGGCCTTTTCTTCGAAAATGTCGTCGATCTCCTCGCGGATCTCTTCAATCTGGCGGTCGTACGCTCTCTTTCCCGCGTTCTGATCCACGTGTCGGTTAGGATCGCTTGTTGATGCACGGGGCCGCGACGTGACAATAAACACTTGTGGCTGTGCTTCAGTGTCGAATATGTGCGAGAGAAGTGCGACCGGCGAATTTTGGCCATTGCGGAGCTGGTCCAGGCCGAGACTGTGCCATGAGTCGATACCGTTTCCCTTATGGATTGCGCCGATGATCTCACGCTGGAAACGCTGGTTCTTTTGGTTCTCGTCTTCGTATATAGGTTCAAAATATTTGTATTTTGGCAGACCGTTAACGTCAAGGTCATAGTCGTCGAAATACCAAAAACCCGCTATCAGTTGTGCGCCAGTGAAAGAAGGATTCTCCCACACTAGAGGAACGCAATATTAACAAATGTTCTCAAAATCTGTTAGATATACATACTGTGAGTTGCCCAGACACCGCGCTGAGATACAACCACCACTGAGGTACAGCCGTAAAGTCCCGCAACAGCAACAGTGGCTACCTCGTCTGTCCAACGCCTGGTATACGATGAGGTCGGTTGGCTGGTATCTTTAATATTCAGAGCAACAGCACCGACGTCAGTGCCTTGCCCTAGGTATGCCCTAGCGACCTCGCCGCGGAAGAAGGCACTCCTATCGCCGCCATAATTCGCTGGCTCAGCCCATTCACCACGGGCTGGTGCAATCCTCCGCTGTGGCGCGTCCTCGTACACTCTTTTCTCCAGATCTCGCTTTCCCGAATCACAGGAGGTACCACCGCAGGTTTCGGGCGAGCATGTGTCAGAAAAGGGTGTCTTTGAGGCCGCTACTATAGTGGTAGTTCTCGTTGCACTGTTGGAGACCGAGCAGCCTGTGACAGTCTTATAGACCCGGGATGAGCACGCTGTTTGGCGACGCTGGATCTCTGGTAACGAGACCGAAGCGGTTACAGTGCAAAATATGCTCTCAAATGTTGCTGTCACCGATTTCGTGCATGAAGCTGTTGAGCTGCTCGTGCTTGATTTCTTAGAGCTCTCCGTGGTCGTCTTGTCGGTCGATTTAGTACTCGCTATTTCATGAAAAGTCAGCCGCTCAATTCCTATCATGTCGTAAGGGATGTTCTGAAAGAAATGGGACGAGGTTATTAGACAAAAAAAAAAACCAAAAAAAAAAAAAAAAATGACGAGCCTACTGTTGTTGTCATCATCGTTATCCCCATCTCCGTCACCACCATCACCTCCGCCGCCACCACCGCCAACAACCCCTAAATCAACACCATTGATCGTGGATTTGATGCCGTTAG
Organism: Whalleya microplaca; assembly: GCA_022497155.1. Classification (NCBI taxonomy): domain Eukaryota; kingdom Fungi; phylum Ascomycota; class Sordariomycetes; order Xylariales; family Xylariaceae; genus Whalleya; species Whalleya microplaca. Next base: position 1,438,217 of record MU385713.1, on the reverse strand, counting down.
CTAGGTTATTAATAACACCTTGGTCTTTCGTCCCAGTGACCTTCGTGAAATCATCGATTAAATCAGTCGTGGAACAGAGCAGCTTATTCAAACCGCCAAGGAGACCACCGAGTATGTCACGTTGTACAATTGGCTGGCCACGTAAAAATCGGGTGACCGCACCCTTCAAGCTACTTGATGATTTCCTGGTCTCTTTTATAGAACCTTCGACTCGAGGTGATGACTTGAGATACCTCTTCTTCCCGGCACTCTTGCAACCTCCACTCAGGCTCTTCTTGCCATTAGGAAGGTTGTTAACCATCGTACCGATCTCCGGCAGGACCCCTTTTAGGGATGCGAGGATAGGAGTTGCTTTTGCCTGATCCTTATTCTCTAGCCACGATGTGATTTCGCCCAGAACAGCTGAATATGAGCTTGAGATAGACTTGGCGCTGGACTTAGCTGGTTCTCCCGTTGGGTTCAGGGGGGTGGGATCAGGGGAATCTAGCGTTACTGGAGACGTGAATACCCCACCAACAATGACCGGATGAGTTTGTATTTTGCCGTTCACGGTAGTAGTCTGCTGCGAGACAATCACTCCGGTTCCTGATGGAGGCGTCGTTACCGGTATACTGCTAGACGATGGGGAGCTGGTTATTTTAAGGGAAGTGGAGGAGCTGATGGAAGATTTTGAGCTCGAAGTTCGCGAAGTTATCGAGATGGTATTGGTGCTATTGGAATGTGACAGCGTTTCAGAGGAGGTAGGATGTCTACTTGAGTGACTGGGGCTTATGCTGGAGCTAGTATTCTGGTATGGATGAGAGATTTGTCGATGTTCGAACAACCGAGGATGGTTGGCGTTAGCTTCAGTTCCGACGGCAAGCCATAATGTCACCAAGGCCATCAGGCCACTTAGGTATGGATGGACCATGGCGACTGCACTACTGGTCGGAGCTGGGTGACAGATGGACGCAAGTTCCGATTCTAAGCACGCTGAAGGTGCGCAAGGTAAAGTGTTGATATACAAAAACCCCCTATGACATACGCGAACCCTACAATTCTTATAGATATCTCCAAGCCATCTTAGGAATCCTATTGGCATAAGTCACCATTGAAAGAATCACCCAGTGATCCGCAAATTACAAGATTTTATGCCTAGGGATTATTCAGGTACTATTGTAAGTATCAAGGTTGGCCATCACAATAATAAGATCGCTCAACGGAGCCGAACTATATGTTGTCTTGCGGCACAGCATCATATTTATAAATAGCCTAGTTGTTCTAATATACACCAGTATCGAACTGGATAGAGGCATGTAATATGCCCCGCCGTGCCTACTACCTACCTCTTGCCTGCAGCATCTTATACTTTCCCCTATTCAGCCAAAGTTGCCTTACCATCTATGCTAGATGTGGCGCAGAGGCTATGCCAACATTACCTGCATTAGGATCTGGACCCCTGGACACGAGGGACCGCCCTTGTCTGCCTGTCAAGAGTCCAGACACATACAGCTGGAACATATTATGGAGATCTCAAGCCGGTGCCAAGATGGAGGATTTGCAATTTGCGGCTGACGTTTAAAGACCAAATGAAACTACCGGTTCAGCTTACTACCTAGGTACGTGAAAGCAACGCTTAGCCACTCGACCCCATGCATGGCGGGAAGCTTGGCTCACCTCACCAAGGGCTCTTAGTTGCATTGTTGACATTAAACGAGTGCCAATACCTCGTAAGTCAATATGCATGCAATTAAATCCTAGATATCATTGCCTCATATGCATGATATATCTCCATAGTTTAAGCGCTAATAATTAGATTCTATGTACAGATCTATGCAATTGAAGGACTGCTGATATTCAATGAGTATCGATCATGCCACTACACTAGATGAATATCTATTTGATCTCGAAATTCAGAACTATGGCGCAGCTCAGGGAAGATGCTCCATCAGGATTCGTCTGATCTGAACTATCGTTCGAAGTAGATTAGGCGTTATGATCTCTTCTGTGCCTTGCTTTACCGGAGACGAGATTTTTGTTATCGCTGCATCCTAAATCAACGCTCACTCAGGCGTCAACCAATTATCTAGCTCAAATTACATCATGTCCCAATCTAGCGACTTGAGCCGACCAGATGAAGCTGCTGACAACATCAGGGACCCAGAAAGAGCAATGATAGAGTCTCAAAGGAGGCTGTTACACGCCCAGAATGAAAGGCTCGAAACAGAGTTCGTAGGTATGCTTCCACTGCCGCCAAAGTTATCATACGATACTACATCCAGAGCCACTATCAATGATGGGCTCCGCAAGTTCTATGATGACTGCACCCTGGGGAAGCTGGACGAAGTTAAGCAATATGTCGATGAAGAAGAACCCGGCGTGGACTATCTCCAGTATGGTTTAACCAACGCTGCGAGAGAAGGCCATGCCGACATTGTTAGATATCTTTTTCGGAAAGGTGCTCAGCTTACCAGTCAGGTGCTCTACGCGGGGTGCGAGAAACCGACTCTAAGCTTCTTCAAATGCCTCGTAGAAGAAAAGTCTTGGCACCCTAATCAAGCGATGCAATCCTCAGGGGTTGCCTTGCCGTGAGTCATTTTCTGCATAGCTATTTCTACCGTCCTGAACTGACTGTATTCCAGCTATTGTGTTGCAAATGAAGAGGTCTTGCGTTATCTTTTAGACCTCGGCGCAGATCCCAGTTTAGGAGCCCATCCCCAAGCGTTTGATCCGTCGCCTCCTACGGACCGAAGATCTGGCGAAGCTCTCAACAACGCGGCAGTACGTTGCCAGCCTCGTATCATAGACCTTCTCATTGAGCATGGCGCAAAGCTGGAATACGCACGACCTATACACAGAGCCGCGCTCGCTCACTCAGAGCAGAATGATAGACGACCGATGATACAACATCTAATCGACCTAGGCGTCGATCTCAATGGTGGTGATGGCTCGAGGCCCGGTTCTGGGGACACGCCCCTCTCCGCTGTGGTGAAGTGCGAACGGATACAAGCTGCTGAGTTGCTGCTTGACCTTGGTGCGCATCCCGACGGCCCGTTCGAAAAGCCGCCGTGGTACACAGCACTTGTGGAAAAGGTTAAGGCAAGGAAGGGTAACGATGCTTTTGTGGCCGATGTCAAAGCTGCAATGGCAAAAGGTATCGCTAGGGGTGCCTACCCAATGCCGTATATCCCGCAAGTACACGGAATCGCTGGAACTTGAATACGTCCCCTATTTTGGTCGAGCTATATAGGGCGTCAAAGGGATCGATCTGCATGCCATGGAAGGCTGAATGGTGACCAGGATCCGAAATCGAAAGAATGGAGGGGGATGTTTCTCAAGATAATGATAGCATCGTACCATTCCCGCAGGTGTGAAGGGGCATGGAAGGAGATTCGGACAGTATACCCTTGGAACTTGATGTGAATGTTAGCCATCTTTATCTTACATACTCAACATTGATGACAAGTGATGGATTAGGAAGGTCACACTTACTAACTTTCGTCTCTCGTTCATTTGAGCATTCAGCATGACTCGCTATGCATGATGGAAGATATTGTGAATAGTGCTCTTATTATACCAATAGTTTCAAGCTTAGGCGAGGGATCTCACGTGTTCTCAAGCGATACTTGTATGCTCGATACTATCTTCAACAAGACTAGAACTCTCAATAAACCTTCGTTTAGTCTCCACTTAAAAAGTGGGAGACCTATCGATCAGGAGTACAATAGCACTGTACAGATAGTTGCAAGAAGGCTAATTTGCCTAACTAGGACTAAGAGTTGGCCTTGGTGTCGTAGCCCATGTAGGATTCAAGCTAGGACTTAGAGTTTAAAGCACCTTCGCAAGTAGGTTAAGAGAGCACAACGTCAGAGGAAGATTTATCAGGGGAATAACTTCTATAGCCTTGAGACCAAAGACTGCTTAGCTACAAGACCAGAGGCACTCTTGAGAGTGGTGATTAACATAAATATCTATCACAAAGATTAACGGGGCTCAGTGTTAGAAATCATTATGTCATATCTACTGCCAATACAGTAGCCTCCTTATGTCTAAGTTCCATGATCAAGTCCCTGCTGTAGGTGATACAAGGTTTATCAATCCGAACAGTTATACAAAGACACCAGTCACTGAACCCAGTCTCATTTCCCAAACGCCAACATCATCACTAGCTGAAATAAGGAAAGCTAGTTCATAGTTCATACACAGACACGCAAGCTGCGTTGACTTAAGTCCTCGAGCAGGTAAAACATTACAAATCCAGGCCTTCTTCCCTTAAATCCCATGATAGTGACTAAAATAACGATGACCACTCGTAAGTCCACATATCCCTTGTCTGCCGTTAGTGGTATTGGTCCCGATCCTCATTCTTCACATCAATGTGATCTCCATCAGCCTCAATTGTCTGATTCGGGAGCCCAAGGTGTACTTGGTGGTGATGCATGTGCTGGTATTCGCATGATCCAATTCCGTAGTCGTCAAAGGCGTAAGTAGCAAAGTTTGTATAAGCCGGCCCGTGTTGCCAGGCTGGGTCCGTATGATCAGAGCATGATGGCCCCGCAAAATCAAAAGAGCTCGGGGAATTGATCATATCACTAGTAGGGCTAGACGCGAGCATTGGAGAGGGTGTAAAGGATTCAGTTTCGCTACATGGTGTAAGGAATCGAGGCTGGATTACGGCCGGGGTGTTTGACATAGTCGGAGGAGCTGACGTCGGACCCGGAGTGAGCCCCGGAGTGAGCCGACTGTCGAAGCCGTACTGCGAGTTCTCTTGCTTGATCTTCGGGACAGGCGTCTCTGGCATATCTGGCATATCCAGCATCTCTTGAGGCACAGGGGATTCTGGAGCAGATTCTGACTTGACGCTTTCATCCTTCCTTGAAGTGGAATCTTTCTTTGACTTTCTGATCCGAGGTTTGGCTGGGCTGGCTCGATTCCGTCGAGTAGGTTCAAGACCCAACATGCTACTGCGGAAACGCGAGTATCTCATTCGAGCAGCATGGCCATTGGTAATCTCGTGGGCAAGGATTGGATCATGTGCGACTTTGTTCCAGTCGATCTAAAATGTAAATCAGTTTAAGTCCAGTACAATGGGATTACGACCCTGTCATGGACTAAACTCACATCCTTGAGGTTCTTCTGCCGTAGTATGGCAAACAGAAACCGTGTCATAGCGTTGTCATTGTTGGCAGACATGATAGCAGTGCTCTCCTAGGTAGAGAAATTGATAGACTCGGGTGAGATGAGATTCAGAGGAGCCGAGAGTTATCAATAAGAAATGCACAGCCGAGTGTGAGGCAACTGGAGGCAGCCCTGGGATTCAAGTATAATCTGAACGTGTGGAGTAGGAATTAATGAGTGAGTCACGAACAGATTAGCCGTGAAAGTCGGTGAGAGTAGGCAAGGGGAATATATGCCAACATTCCTAGATAAAGCTCTCGGAAAGCTTGGAAGGCAATTTGGCGGATCACATTAAGCTATCGATCGAATGTGTTGAGGCGAGATATGACAAGGGTGGAGACAAGCGAAATGGACAGTGGTAAGCAGGTGAGGCTGCTTGACACTGGGAGAAGAGAGTTGAAGGGGACTAGCCGCGTGGTAAAAGGCCTAAGTCTAAGTCGAAAGAGGAGAGAGAAAAGCAATACAATGATGTCGTTTGCTGTTGAGGTTCTGCGAAAGAGCCAGGATGCGTGGTGACAAGGCCGATTGTGGCATCTTTAAGTGCTTGCATGAAAGGCCCACTTGGTTGGACTAGTATTTATTATCAAGGAGACTTCTTGTATGACAGTATGAAAGACATGGTTGCCTAGGTTGCCTAGCAACTCCCACGGGGCGAACATCGTTGACCACTTTGTCTTGGCTGACAGATGTTCAAGGGAGAGAGTTGGTGGGGTTGTCGCGTAAGTGGGATGGTACGCGGCACATCGCGTAAAGTGGTTTCTGACCCCTGCTGCCTTCATACCGTGTTGGGTAGTGGGTTGCCGTCTTTGGCGAACCAGTGCAAGTTTCCAAGAACTGTTGTATGCAGCTACTGGCTACTCCCTTCTTTATTAGCATGCTTGAAGATTATGTGAGATGGTTTTTTCTTTTTAAGTGACATATCACAGTTTTTTGATAGCATTTAGAAATCCTAATCGCCTCGATTGAATCAACTGAACGCGGACCAGATACAGAATAGGCAAAAATAGAATCGACAGCATGCTCGGAACATCTTCCCCGGTGACCGGTGGACGCCACATTAGCAAGATTGCCGAAAAGGATGGACGCCCGTCACATTGCGGTTTTTAGTATGAAACGTGTGAGTCATTCGAATAATTGAGGAGGCTGGGATCTGGAGGGGAGTATCAGTATTGATTGTCATAACTTTGATGATTGGTTATACTTTATATCTTCCTAATCGACTTCAAATAATTGATTGATAAGGCCTGGTATCACTTGAGTGCCTAATAGGAGTCCTGTCAATTCAAGAGAAGCTTGACACTATGATTACTGGCTTGCCATCACATTTCAGCTGACAAGGAACATTGTATACTAGTATGCAACTATTTGCAATATGTCGTTGGTGTAAACTGGCCAATATGTACTACTTAGATGAGGACCGAGCATGTCCGTTCGACCCTCGAGGATCCCAAGCTTCCTGGATTCTACTACTGTACGTAGCAATAATGACTCGAGACACACGCCACTTGACACATTGCTTTTTGTTTGATGATTGTCTGGCTGCCTGACCAATTGACGATACAGACTGGATTGGATATGTCACATCAACAGGGGCAGAGAGGGGAGCAATGGATGGAAAAGATGAAAGAAGAAATGAAGGGGCTGGGGCCTTGACGCGTTAGAGTCGTATATGGCGACACTGTGTGGACAAGTCATCACGTCCCAGTCGCCATCTCACGTGATGTTTCAGAATCAGCACCTTTCTCCATATTAGGCATTAATGAAGCGAATGCAGTGCGAGTGGTGGCTCGGGTGGAGGGACGGAACAATGCTTGACTGGATGAAGTCGATGTACAAGTCCTGCTCGCAAACGAAAGCAAATTGTAGCCAGCGGAAGAAACGGATGTTCCCCGATTGCCTAGGTCCACTATATGTACAATGTATGTACATGTCTTATGTGTGATATTAGGTATCCCCCCTACTCTGTTAATAGATATAGGTGTATGTATGTACATATGTAATGTCGCGCTGGAGGTTAGGGGCAGCTGTAGGTAGCATTGGTGGCGGTCCTGTAAAGAGACTGCTTTTCGCCGGTCGCATTATACCCCCTGACCCCATACCCGGATGATCCATGTGACCCCTTATCGCATCTTCTTCTATGAGATACTCCTTATCGGTCTTCGATGGAGGCGCTCGGACCATCTTATGGACCGTGCCCTGGAGTTCCTCTGCTTCTGAGGTCGGCCACTGTTGCTAGGACTCGACCCACTGTTCCAGCTTCCGACCGCGCGTAATTAAGGTAGCCCCAATTCAAGGTCTTGTCCATCTTCTCAACCTCTCAAAAGCTGCCATCTCTACCAATTTTTATTATTTGCACGTGAACAAGCAGCTCGCCCTTAACATTTTAGCAGCAAGTTCCACTCCTCTAGCACCCCTTCTTTGAGCTCTAGCCTCAACGGCCTGGGAGCTACCAGAGGCCAAAATGAACAAAAACTGGAATGACAGAGCTGATAAGGACCTATTCTTCACTATTCTCTCCGTCAAGAACATCGGCGTGATAAGCGGCGGAGAATGGACTACCATCGGCAATCATATGCGCTCCCTAGGTTATGGCTTCACTAATGAAGGCTGCCGGTAAGTTGAGCTTTTTCTCTACTCTGCCGCAGGCCGGCATCCGGTTTTCTGATCTAGGCCATGATCTTCACTCAAGCTTTAATCGTATGCTTCAAGCTAGGCTTGGTGCTTGATAGATCTCACTTGATGGCATGGAGACGTCTGGTTCCAGTAGTAGAAGCGAAGTCGCCTTTTTGGAATTTACATATTGGCTATGTTCAACTCGCGAAGTCGACGTGTTGCCGTAATGGAGGCCATTGGACCACCTGCGCCTCAAAAGGTGCACCTGAGAGTCTCGGGTTGCAGTACTGACCAACTCATGCTAGCCAACATTTCCAAGGTCTTCGCAGAGCGCAGCATAAGGCCGAGACAAATGGTGCTATGCTAGATAGCCAGCGCAAGTCTGATCCTGCTACGAATCCAATCACGCGCCGCCCTGGGCCAGGTCGTGGGCGGCCGAGAAAGCAACCTCCGGCTCCTGTTTCTGCTCCAGATCAGTCACCTTCCGGGACTCCAGCTCAAGCACAAGAGACACAGCCAGATGCCACCACTGAGCCTGGTAGTGTGTCGGCGCAGGATCCTGCCGCTGCGCAAGAGACGGACTCCTTAGGCCTTGACGAAGATGATGCAGCGGACCTTGATGAACAGCCCTCGAAACGGCAACGCCTTGACGAGGATGAGCAGCCGCAGAACGAAGATGAAGCTGTCTTAGCGTTGGCAGCAGATGGGCTTCCTGGCCCTGTCGACCAGTACGGTCCACCGGAGTACGTCCACGCCTTCATTTATTTTGCCAGTTCATGAATGCTAAAAATATGATAGGTATTATGGTGAGGCATAAGGACTTTCGAAGTTTTTATGGCGGGGTTGTTCTGCGTCGGGCGGGTCGATAGCGAATATTTGGTAGCTCCCGAAAAGAGCTTTGCTGCTACTAAGTCCAGTCAGTGATCTAGGACTGGACAGCAGCAGTGTACTTCACTTAGCGAATATTCTTTCGTTGGTAGGCCGTCGGTGTCACTTCCCGACTCGGGGCTGATAGAAAGGGTGCTCGCGTGGGCTTTTGGGGTAAAGGAGCTCGAGATCCATCCTGGAAAAGCTTCTATACAACACAACGGCGTTGTGCTTATTAGGTAATTTGGAGTTGTGAGCGAACTGGATACGGTCGGAGCAAAAATTCGAGGGATAGGCAGCAATTCCATTTGATTGCACAAGGGTACGCTGTCCCAAGCTGAGAACAGTGAATCACTCTACTTGCCCAAGGCCCTGGGCAGCAGGCCACGCTTCAGCTTCGGTTAAATCTGACAATGTTTTGTTCTGAAGTACACTCAAGCACCTACAGCCCAACCTCGAATCACTTTTCTTCTTCCCTTCAACCTTTTCCTACCAAGCATCATCACTTTCGTCTTCGTCCTTCCCACCCGGACTTTCCAAGTCAATCTTCTCATCAAACACTGCACAGTTTCTTCCACGATGGCAGCACAGAGGATGGGAAATTTCAGCTGGACGGACGACGCCCATGAGAAGTTGCTGCTCGCCGTCTGGGATGTAAAAGGTCCCTTCAGCCCTGAAGATCAGGTTAAGATCACTACAGCATTCCAAGCGCGAGGTTATCATGGGGGCTGGGACGCCATCAGGTGAGTTTTTCAAGATTTTATTTCTTTCAAGGCAGCGAGGTTGTGAGGCGACGAGTAGTTCATCTACAGTTACTGCGGTACCTGACTGTCTCCCTACCAACCCACCATCAACATCCCTTCTTCTCATGGAGCATCATATCCTCTGAACTTTTGCCACCCGGTGCTCTCATAGTATTGGCCCAAGGGTGCGATGTGGCTGGGAACGGTATCAGGTAGGTTCTTGGGACCCTTGTTACTCTGCAGGGCTCTGTTTCCATTCTGACGCAATTTCTGTCATCGCTTGAATTCATCTTGCTACAGCTTACGATCCGCGAACCACAAGGTATACCACCACTTTCATCTGCCTATATCACGACCACAACTTGGATTTGTGGGCTCAAACTTCTTTCCTACAACCCATCCTCCCTAGCACCTTACATTCCCAAATCGTTTCTTTACCTCCAACATCCTATCATCTAATTCAAATCCATCACTTGGCCAACACCATCCTCTTCGTGTCCATTGAACCTCATCGCCATGGCTGCCAGACGAGAATATACACGATGGGGCAACGAGGTATACCGGGACATTATCTTAGCCACCTTCGCTGTCCTGAAGCCCACACCTGCCCAATATGCACAAATTGTCCAAAAGCTGCACGACATGGGACATTCCTTTTCGGACGATGCCCTGAGGTATGCACTATTCCTCGATATTTCCCCCTGCCACCACCAATGCCTGCCAATCCCAAATGACAGCCAACAGCTGTGCTACTGGCAAAGTACTTGACCGATTCTACACATTACATTCCTTCCCCACACAACTTGTATTCTAATCACACCTTCCATCGCCTGATCATTACTACATCAACGTGGCCAACGCGCGGCAAGAACTCGCAACCAATATGGCTGGTCGGACTATCTGGACCGACAAGGCCAGGTCTGACCTCCTCGTCGCAATTATGGAAATCTCGCCCCCTTCCACCACAGCCTGGGTTGACATCGTCAAGCTAACACAATCGATGGGCTATACCTATAGCCAAAACTCTGCTTTGTAATGACTGCAATTCTAACTATTCAGCACTGTCCTGCTCTTACTTACCATTTATGAGAACTACACGTCGCCTCACTAACTCCAAAATAGCTTTGCTGCTGTCTCGCTGCCTTTCACTCTTCATGTTCGTTAGTATAGCTCGAGCTAATGTTGATCACAGACAGCATATCGGCAAGTTGAAGCGAAAGGAGATCAATGCCGGTCGCACTTCTTCCGTCGCTTCTTCTCCTGCTGGCCCTGCCGGTTCTGGAGCTTCCGCCGCTCCTACTCCGAAGAAGGGAGGTCGTGCGGCTACCAAGACTACGCCTGCGAAGCGCAAGATCAAGGGTGAGGATGACCAAGATGACGACGAGACTCCTAGCAAGAAGAAGATCAAGACTGCGTAAGTTTGCGATCCTTTTGGTCTCTGGGGACCCATACTTTATAGTGTGACTTGATACTAACTGGGATTAGTACTTTCCCAGCCAACTTTGGCCAGGCCGACCGTGACCAGCCTATGCCTCCTCGGGATTATGATGAGGTTTAAGTTCTCCCTGTAGCCCATCACCGCTTGTTCGATATCCCCATTCTCGCCTGGAATTCATTTGGGCTTTGAAGGAGCTGGAAGGAACCCCACAAACCATGCTCTCAACTACGCATACAAAGGTCCCAACTGGATTTGCACTTGGTATTGAAGGATTTGGAGGATCTAAATCGGGGACAGGGAAAATCGGAACGGAATGGCATGATACCCATCTTTTCTTTCACACTGGGTTTAATTGTTTCTTAAGACTGTCAACAGATATGACAGTCTCATGCCGGAATGGCACTGTTAGTAGACCAGTAACCTATGTTTATAGGTAGCTGACGTCCAAAGCAGAAATAGTATACATGATTTCACCTAATCCTTCCCTCGTCTTCATGTCGTGATTCATTGACCGTGCCTTCCGACATCTGTAGCCTTGACTGGATATATGGCCTACCTTTGCTTGCAGCTTATGTATGGGCATTCCTTTTGACTAATGTGAGCATGTAATTTGAAAAGTCGAGCTTGCCGACTAATGTAGAAGGAATGCTGGGCTAGATCACTTACATGAATCAGCTTTCAAGAACCCCAAGAACTTTCACTCTTTGCAACCTTCACTTAACGTTCAATTTAAATGGTATCGCAACTCACTCCGTCTTTACTTTTCATCTGATGTAAGTCAGCTGACTGGCCAGAGGCCCGATTACGCTTCAGTAACATGTTGGAGTGGAGTAGTAACATGGTACTTTTACCAATCCTCCGATTCTTCTCATCTGGGCCTTCAGGTTCATATTAGTAGGTAGCATCTACGCATAGCTCTCAGTCTAACTTACGGTATACATGTGAAATACGTTAAATGGAGCCAGAGCCCCTGACTCCTCGAACTATGTCCTAGTCCTTCTATCTATAGGGGCTAAGCTTCAACTAGTAGCAAGTATGATGGTTATATCTCTCCCGTTTGATATTTCCTCAGTCCAAGCTTCAGCGGATATAGTCAACGTGGAGGTAGACCTTAGGAGACAAGATGATATTTATGTATACAGTTGAGTATATGTGGCAATTCGACAATTTAACATATACTGTCATACAAATTATACTTATTACTAATGATAATCACGTAGGTGTGTTACAAAATTGCCAGAAATTGCTTAATGCATGTAGAGCTATATAATTAGGAACTGTAACCTCGACCTCCCTTTTTATCGGTTATCCTCCCCCTTTTTACTTGACCCATGGTGTACAAATTCATTACAACAATACAGAGATGCTGATTTTTTATTAAAAACATTCCTGTTATTCCTGAATCTATTTAGGTTACAAGTCTTATTGGTTACATAACTATAGTTAGGTCTTAGTCCATATTTTGTACTGACAACCTTTCATTCTTGGCTTTTTTGCGTACCTGTTGCCTTGGCTGTCAATATGGGACAGAGTAATGAGGAGTATAGTGACTTGATTAGTGTAGTGCAAGGTGAAGCTATAGGAAGGTGGCAGAGCCTCCTTATATATATACATGTATAGGCGGCCGGGCATACGTAGGCCCGTACTGCCCTCAGCCCTATAGGGCGTATCTTAACATTGACCGCACTTTTCCTACTAGTACCTAGTTTTACTATATCACGCGGAACTCTGGCTCGGATATGGTACTCCAGCCGTCCCTATATGCCATAGAGCATCGACGAAAATAATCTCTCTTATTCAAATAGCAGGTAGACTAGAGCAGATAGATCTTCATCCTCACAGACGTAAACAGGTTCATTATCATCATCCTACGAGTACCAATAGGTCTCCTATTAGCCGATGCATAAGATGTGAATAGAAACAAGTATCTGTATATAGAGGAAGCCTATGATCAAGTTCCTTGCATATCACCATTGATTAAGATATGTGTCACACGGGGATTGGAGCCAAGACCCGTTGGAAGCTATACGTGATGCAGGAATGCTACAGGAATACATCAGTCACCTGGAGAAGTTCTACTTACTTGTAGTTCGTATAAGACCAATGTTCTGTAGGCTGATGGACGGTAAAACTTTGTAGCTGAAATAGGCGTACACCCTACAGCTTCGTCGTTGTCAGTGGAAATACTGTTGACAACTTGAACCCTATATAGATGCTCACAGCGTGGATCTATGGAAGTTTTAATACCAAGATCCAAGAAATGTTCTAACATCACTGGCTTATAGGACTTTTCACATTACATCAAACAAACCTTTTATCTACTGTACAGCGAAGATGCTGACTTGAAGACCAGTAAAAAATATAATGAAACTCCTCGGTAGACACTCATGAGGTAGAATATAACCGCGACGTCGAATACTAGCGGTATGCTGATTGAGGGCAAGCAACAAATATTGAGAAGATCATTCTCCTGTTTATCTTACAAGGGGCGAAGTTAGATATCGTGGAAGTGTAGAACGAGAGCCGTGGAACTCTGTTCGACCACGTAGAGTGTATAAACATGCGCAGGTCTATTTTCGCCATGGCTGTGTAGCCATGGCATACGATAATGATAATTCCGATTGGAAATGCTATGCATCGGAGTTTACGGCTGATGCATGTGCCGGTCCAATCCAACAAGATACTGGCGGACTGGTGGAACAACACCAACAGAGCATTGTTGCTAAACGGTGTGTATCACCAACAAGGATAGCACTACTTTATAATCTATAGTGACAATATGTAGTAGTTTCTCCATAGCCCATGTAAGTACATCATACGTCAGTCATGCAATATCGAGGTTTGAACAGCAATTGAAGTCTATAGACCATAGTTGCCGATATGGAAACTTAATAGTTTGTGTGACTGCTATGATTCCGACCCGACCGAGTTCATTATATTGAATACATGACCATAGATGGTACAGTCTTGATAGCACTCCTCTTCTTCCAACCCTTAATTTTTCGCTCGTTTTTAAAGAACATGTTGCGATAGGGGTATTAGTCATAGTGCCTTAAGCAAATGGAACTCGGAACAATAGTTGTCCCCGGGGGTCCATTTTGTTTAAAGGGGATCTCCTGGGCTATTGGGGGTCTCTTAGATCTTATTATACCATAACACAATTCGAATAGACAACCACTCAAGTCATCACGGCAGCACCTAAATGGTCATTTCACACACCCTAACTGTGAGAGAACATTATTACGAATAGAATTATCGCAAAGCACTATTAGGTACAATACACACTGGGTGATTCAGCTTCTTTGATATTCTTTCGTGTTTGTGTAATAGGACAAGATACGTACCGTGACAGAAAAACAATCAGGGAATTATAAGGCAACGCACGAATTTTATTAGGTAAAACGACGTCTACTCCTACTGGCTACTGTGACACAAGTCAGCAACCGTGTCAGGATATGTGATCCGTTGATGTATTGTGTTGTTGTAGATGTTAAGGTCTAGGCTAGTACTAACAGTGGGCACGATAGGAATACATGGTGTGCAGGGATCACGTGACAAACCGGCTATCAGGCCTAGATTTCATGTAATTGGGGTGCGGTGTCATGGATCAGAGTTTAGGCTTGGCCAAAGAGCCGGATCCTCCATTTGGAGCATTGCATGCGCCACATTATTTTTTCACGTGGACCGTAAAGTTCGTACTTGAATCCTGTTTTAGTAACCAATAAGCCACAGTCCCTAAGAAGATATACAGCTTTGTCGGCGCACCCTTCATTCATCATAGGAATGCCTACGGACGATGTATACTATGAAATTAATAGCATCGGCTTTATGTTCAACATCCTGTGAGCTTTCCGGTGATTTGAAGGCAGATATACCCCCCTTTTACAACTTCAGAAACCAGTAGCACACATATGTGAGAATCGAAATCTCGATATCGGAAGTCTACAAACTCGCCCCTGAAAAGAGGTGGAGCCGTAGACAATGCCGGCCACTCCTACATTCCTTCAATGCTAGAGCCAAACCGAGTCGCACGATGTGCTTGCCGAGACAAGTTCATGAAGTACATGCTGTGAAATACGGACTTTTCAAGCCACGAAGGTCTAGTCGGCAGTTCTAAGACAATGAATTGCATGCACCGACGTCACTGTGAATCAACACGGCCACTGCGGTTGGTTGGACTATTTGGCCATACATGCTAAGCTGAGGCTTACTTAAGTTGTACCTTTTCTTTTTGGAGATGGAGAATGGCTTTGATCAGTTATCACTGCGTCGTCTGAGACATCCCGAAGGACTGCAGCTATGGTGCCTGTGGATGAAAGGTCAGCTTGAGCCTTGGCTAAGCAGGTGCCAACTACTTGTATTATCTACCTATTATGCTCGCAGAACCAATCTTTAAGCATCTATCAGTGGTGCTAGATACGACGCGAAATATGATTAGTCATTTTCTCGATTCTCTGATACTTTTCTAAGCCATAATCCAGTGACCCTAGCTATACCCTTTCCATTAAAGCAGCATCTAGCTGAGTGGCCAAACCTTGAAATGTCCTAGTGGACAGTTGTGGCTGGCTACTATTCAATCACAACATGCATCAAGTAAATTACAACAGGGACTTCTAAAGTAACTTCATACTATTAGCTATATATCTGATCTACTGCGAAGACAAAAGGTCACCCCAAGCTTTCAAACAGCAGAACTTTCTTGTCAGTACATATTCACCAAATATAGGTAGTCATCACAGTTTGAGGCTTTCTGAATCTGATATCCTGTTCTAAGTATAAATAAGTCATTACAGGACTACTACTCTCCATGGAAAGGGCAATTCAGACATAATAAAATATATGTCCAACAACCCTAGTAGCAGACCTGCCATTTCACTGCTTTGACCAGTACGACTCTTTGCAGTCTATACGATGAACGCCATGGACATACTACTCCAGTTATTATGATTCGTTGTGCCGTGTGCGGAGGAATTGCAGGCCGCGTGGGTGATATCGAGGTTTGTGGCGCCAACAGCTGACATGTTTCTCTACTATGATACAGCAAGCCTCTCTGGTATCCAAATCCCACCAGGCATTGAGCTACTACTACTACGACAGTACCAATAACATCTCTATCTCTCGGCCACGTCCAAACGTCATAAATGGAGGGTTACAACCTTGTTCAAATGTATTTCTATGATGTTCTAGTTTTAGAATGAGCGTAAAGATCATAGAGCGGAGGGTTGCTTCTGGCTTACTTCGGCAGCTTGGAAACCACACGGCACATATACATAAGCCTCCGCAAAAACAAAACAAAAACCTAAGGTCTAGACCGCGAGTCTTACCTGTGATGGTATTGGCAGCAGGGGAATCACCAGGATTCTTAATGAAGAAAATGTGGCTTGGAGGCCGTGCAGGAGGCGCACGCTACGTGTCTTCCGTGAACCTAATCTATTATTCCGAAATAGTGTTACCTATACCAAAATCCAGATATCTGGGTTATGGGTATGCACCGTTTGAAGGCTGGATCGTTCTTACCTGTCATTAGTCAGTAAAAGGGACAGCCGCCAGTCTATACTGCACTACACTAGTGCCCGGAATACAACCTTCCCACGAATCAAAAGATCTAACATATCTTGATTGCAGCAAAATCGAACCACCTAATCTGACCGTAGAATGATCCGGGTCGGCTCGCTTCATTACCCCAGTCCCAGATCTTGGGTACCATTGAATCGTGCATAACGTCAGGAAGGATATCCTGAATACATACCAAAGACGTATTGTCGCAGGATATATTAGACGTCATAGCTGTGCAGCACTAACGGCGTCGGCTTTTTGCGATACGTATTCATAAAGATACGCAAATAATGTTGAATTCCTCGCTCAGCGCTTATCGACCTTTATACCTACATCGTCGTCGAGTTTGGTGCCACTATAGAGAGTCATAGACAATCTATATCTGCTCAACGTGGGTTAAAGTCCTAGTATTCTCATATTCTCTGTGCGGAGTAAGTAGTGTCGTCTGACTGCATCAATCTAGACTAACAAGGCAGTGCCGTGAAAAGGGTCATCATTACCTCATCAAGCATTGGGGCTTGCAGCGGAAGATTACATCACGGAACAAGCATCCGCTGCTTATTTTTAGTCTCCCAAGCAACTTTGAGTAGCCACATGAGTGATAGAGTAGGTAAGCTACTGGTCGCTTTGTTCATTGGCTGTTGTGAGCCGACTCAAGTCTTCTCCAATGAGACTATGGCTTGGTGGCTGAAGAGAAATAGGAGGTTCCATCCGAGAATCTGCGAGTCGCTTGCAGGTCAACATAGAATAGCGAGGAGCGAATCATAGTCCCTCGTGAGTTATGTCAGCCAAGGACATTAGCCAAGGAGCCTCTCCTACCCGTCAGTTAGAGGCTAGACTAACAATCCCATATGGAAAAGGGCGTGAATAGCGCACATACAGCCTAACTTGGCGGTTTTCTCAACGCCTCGTTACCAGGAGTCAAGCGCTATCAGAGTGGACATGAGCTCCTCACTTGGACTCGACGAGCAAGCCTTCGTCGGCCCTCGCCAGTTCCAAGGATATTGTCGACTCGCGCCGGGGCAGCAATGCCTTCGGGTGTGTATGATTCTACCTAAACAGTATGGCAGAGTTACAATCAAACGAGTGGCAAATTTTCCAGCAGAGGCGCTTGACTATACTGATTATTCTCCCGCATGGCTCCCCCCTGAGAGGCACAGCTGAAATCAATAGATTACTGGCACGCACTAGCAAACTCTTCGCTTGAGAGTTGGCATCATGCCTCAGAAGGACACCGATGGCGCACTTTAGAATCGCCGGGAAGCGATCTTAGAAAACTATATAAGCCTGTCTGATTTCCCCTCAAGTCGGATCAGACACCTCGCACAACATCAGCCCTTTGCCAGACATCAAGTCAACCTCAGATCCACTCAAATCTTTTCCTCCAACCTTCAAAATGCAGTTCACTACCGCCATCACCACTCTCTTTGCTTTGGCTGCCTCAGTCATTGCTGCTCCTTCTGAGCTTAATGCTCGCACTGGCACGCCTTCTTATTGCACAGACAGCTCTCAGCAGCAAGTTTGCTGCAATGCCTTGGCCCTGGACTGCGTTGTCCAGGTTCTAGGCAGTGTTTGCACAACCGAGTCCTACTGCTGCCAGAGCAACGAGGCCGCGGTAAGTAACCCCTTCAAGTATGCAATCCCAGAGTGGAATTACTGGCACTAACGGCTGGCGAAGGGCACCCTGGTCAACGTCAACGCGCTTAACTGTATCCATCTTTGAATAATCAAGGAGTTGATAGGCACAGGGTCAAGGGGACATAGTCTGAGTGGAACACGACAATGCTAGGATAATCTACTTCTGTCAACGCTTGCTTCATGTCGAGGCCTCGATTACACTCTTTTAAGACAAGCTATTAAAAAGGGGGAAGGTATATACTTGCTCAGTTAAAATTGATTTAGTCAATTGAAGTTGAAATATTCTATTCTCCTCATATCAATGTACCCTTGTCACTAGTTCATAGACCTTGTCAATTGGCTTAAGTCTATATGTCACGATAATAGGCTTAAAAGAGATCTTCTAAGCAACTAGAAGATCATTGCACACACTGTAACTGTGATACTATAGCCATTATAGCTGAGCTGAGTTTGTGCTAGGCCTTGAGGGCTGAATGACTTTTGTCCCTCAAGAACTAATAACAAGAACTGAACTCTATCTCCAATAAGAGACCAATACCTAATGATCGAGCGAGCCCAGGTAACTTCAGGGTGACTACGGAATCATAATCCCGGGAACAGTTCATTGGACTTACATATCATGACATGCATTTGCCAATTGAAGAAGATTCGTGTCATTACTTGGGATTTATATTAATATGATACCAGCCTTTCGATTGCACGTAGCTGTCGCCAGTCTGAACATACGTTCACAGCGTAGTAATTAATGTTAAATGAAATGATGTATACGTCCCGGAGCATTACTTGGCGCCCTTATGGCAACACGCGCAGAGGACAAGGGGAATCTCTAGCACCAGAACGGCTCCTTTAGCAACCAAAGCATGACAGGCAAGGGGGTAAGCTGCAGATAGCTACCTAGGATCAGAGTCATGATATATTATAGGCTTAATAGATGTTACTAGCGATATTATGTAGCTTTCCAATCATCATGGCGCGAGTATGCAAACTACCAAGAAGCCAACACCCTGTAGACAAACTCCAAATCGTGGCGTGAGCCTCTATAGCTAACACCGTCACAAGTAGAGTCAATAATATGCTGTATCTAGATGACCTCCTTGTATCTCAGATGCCAAGGCGCCAGTCGGGAGCGATCTCTACAAAGTAAGCCCCCTTTAACGTGTAGTTCTAACAATTATCTACTACCACCTAACTTATCTAATAAGCGAGACTGTTGACTTGCGTGCTTCCTTGACTCATCACAGCGTCAGAGGTAAGAGGCTCTATACAACCTTCTCCAGCAGTAGGGGAACTTTTTTTTTCTTTTTCTTTTTACCTATACCTACGAGTGTAAATCTATATAAATAGCCGCTTTCACTTGCAAGGCAGGGAGAATGATATAATACAAGAGTACGAGTCAGGGAAGAATGCCTGCTCTTCACTCTTATCGAGATCCCGATGCATTAGTCCAAAAACCTAAACGTCACCAAAAATAGCACTCCATAGCTGAAAATGGCTTCCCAACAAAGTCCCTTGTGATCTAGGACTAGTATGTTGTGTTCGAAACATGTCAAAAGCGATACCGCTAATACCGGGTCAGATATTAGCGCCTACAAACGCTAAGAAACGGGCTAATCGCACGTAGCTTATATGCTCTACATGTAGTTCACTAAAGTCAAGCTCGCGTCACTTCTTGGCAGCGCTATACGGTTATTAGTTATCTGCCTTGCGTAGCGTATCTACGCTATCTGGGAGAGTAACCGGCCCTGTAGCCACTCGCTAAGTGATAATCCACCGAGTATATCATCAACTCCGCCTTTGATATCTCATGAGGCCCTACCGAGGCAAGCGTACTGCTTACCTATGAATGAACGTCACCGACCTTAGAAGCTAAGTATATGATATCATTGCGTCTGAAAGTCATAATCATCGCATTGGTCTAATGAGCCCATGGTAGCATCTAGATAGATAGCACCTCAACTCCAAAAACGCCTCTCAATCATGCCCCCACGATAACTGTCATCATGACTTGCGTCCATCTAAGCGACGTCCCTCATTCGAGGACCTATCCGGCGCCTTGCCTTTGCCCTTTCCTTTGTCCTTGTCTTCGCTATCGCCATCACCCCGGCGCTTGACTATGTAAGGAGTTAGTATTTTCATTTTCTAGACAGTTTGGCAGGGCATCCAGATTTCTAAGCCTTGTCCTGGGAACTTTCAACTCCCGGATATAGCCCAAGAGTTTACCCCTGAAACAGGACCGAGATGGTAATAAATGACATGAATATTACTTACCCGCCCCTCTAAGCGTCTGGCCCTGGCCGGCGAAATGTGGCTTACTCGCGTTCTCCTTGTCTGCCTCCTTGTCCGCATCCGTCTTCACGGGCTTGACCTCGTAACCGAAGAATAGCTTATTCGGGGGCAGCCGCAGGGGCATGGGCCCGTTCGTCCGTCGTCGCTGAACAGGGACGGTGTTGGAGGAAGCACCTGCGACAGGAGTCGAGGGCTTAGGCGTCGGCGCTTTCGAGCCCTTCTTGGCGTTCAGCTTGTGGCCCTCGCTGATGAAGTGAGACGAGACTGCACGGGCTCCAGCAGCTGCTGTCGTGGCATTCGGGGCGATGGCATCGTAGTTTATAGACTGAGCCATGGTTCCCTGGTTGTGCAGAAGTCCGCCGGTGGGCAAGCCGCCCCGGTTGCTTCTGGGTGTGCTGGTGCCGCTGCCCCTAGACGGCTCGACGTATCCCACCGGCGGTGCGAACTCGACGGAGACATCTGTCTCGATCATGCAGACACCCATCTTCTCCGTCTCGGGCTTGACTTCTAAAACAGCCACATCGTAGACCTCGTCATTATATTCGAAGTTGAAGATGTCGCCTTTGGTCAGCGTAGCGAAGTTTCGGAACGCCTTCTCTAGGACTGCTTTGGGGTCGCTGATGTCGAGGAAGTTCGTAGATTGCGGCTGCAGCTTCACCATCTTGGCCAGCTCTAACGATGTCGACTTGATTTCGATCATGTCGCCAACGTCCAGTTGCAGTGTTTGCATCATCTTCAAGCCGTCAGCCAACTAATAGATCTGTTGTATTCGGTAGCCAAACTTACCCATTGCGGTATGTATGCCCGACCTTCCTCCGCCACGAACTCCAGCACACCCGCATGTGTCTGACGGTCCTTCTCGCCGTTGACCAGCTCCATCATCAGGGGCCACTGCACATGCAACTGCGAGATCTTCTGAAGTGCCGAGGGCGGCAGGAATATCTTCGAACCGTAATTCAGCTCTGGCCTCTCGGAACCCGGGGCCATGACCAGGGGGTAGCATCGGAAGTAATCATCGAAGCGGCGCGGCCCTGCGCCTCGCATCAGGCCGGAACGAGCCATGTTGTACATGGCGGCCGGATTATCGGGATCGTAAGGATCATATCCGCTGTACTACACGACCGGTTAGAAGTTACTCAGGGCAGACAACTGGCTGTATGACGAACCATGTTGGCACGGTTTCTCAAAAGAGCTTAGGAGGCGATTAGCGTAGAAGGGTAGAAAGGAGGACAAATATGGCGGGCACTATGGTATTTGCGTGCAGAATTTGGTCTTCGGGGAAGAGGCTAGGCCAAAGCACGTTGTTGTGCGAAAGAGGTTTATGTATAGTGTCGCTGAGTCAAAAGCTATGGGTGCGTATGTTCCAGAGCTGCCTCAGAGCTTCATCAGTCACCACCTGAAGGCAACTGAGCTGGGCTGTGATGACGAAAGAGTCGGTGCCGGAGATGTTCCGCCCGAGGCTCGTTTTCGAGGTACCTAGGTACCGAATTCTCAAAACTCCACTTGTACTGTATGTATGAAACAATATTGTTATAATCAGAAAACGCTAGCGCGGTTGCCCGAGAACAATGTGGGCAGGAACGCAGGCAGGAACGCAGGCAGGAACACGGACCTTTTTGAAATCAGCACACAGACCATATTGATTTATGCGTGTTGCACAGCTCGCAACAATCGTTTATAGCGATAATAATATTGTACCTAGAAATGCAGTTGTATTGAGGTACTTTCGACTAGGTACCCCCCAAAGTAGCGAATGTACCGACAGGTCTCCATCAGTATTGACACCGTAGTGTGTGCAGCGTCCATAGCTCCGGTAACTATGTGCCCCGCAGTGCCCACTAATGAGCTGCAGCTTGTGCGACCGTACGCTAACGACCAGAGCTGCCAGGGCAAATTTCAACGTCATTCCCAATTCGTGCTTGAAGCCTTCCCCTGACGCTGCTTCTCAGTATCAGCATATCACAACCGACATGTCCTCGAGATTCAGCGCCGCGCGCCCGAAGCGTGCTGGCGAGAACTATGCCCGCCAACACCACGCAGAGCCCGATTCGAAGAAGCTAAAGTTCGACGTGCGGAATCCTTCCGCGCTCGCGCCAGACGTCGACGACGAAGATGAGGATCGCGACGCGTACTTAGAGGCAGATGCGGACGTCATCCGTGGCAGTGCTGCGACCAAGCGGCGCGCTGTGAACATCGATGGCTACGATTCTGATTCAGATAGGGAGGAAATGGGTATCCTGCATGGGTCGAAATCGAAAGCCAAGGAAAAGAAAGGGGGCGACGATGACATGGACGACATGTTTGCTGCAGACGAAGACGAGGACGGCGATGATAAAGACGGCGACGGGGACTACCCGGCTAAGAAGAAGAGCAAAGAGGTCAGATTCATAGACGCTGTGGATATCGAAGGCCAGGAGGCACAGTCTAAGTCCACCGGACACATTCACATAGACGAATCGTCCGGGGATGAGGATGAGGAGGAGATAGAATTGGAGATCCAGGAGGAGGGGGTCGATGAAGAGGTCGGCGCCGGAGGGCTCAAAAAGCATGCCCCTAAGATTGATGCCTTCAATCTCAAAGCCGAGCATGAGGAAGGGCGGTTTGACGAGTCAGGGAATTTCGTACGCAAAGCTGTAGATCCGGATGCTGTCCATGATCGATGGCTTGAGGGTGTCAGCAAAAAGGATATGAAAAAGGCTGCTGAAGCACATGAGCGGCGCGAGGCTGAGCAACGGCAGAGGCGGAAAGAAGAGGACAGCGCCCTGACTTCGGATCTACTCAAGTCTCTAATTCTTCGGTTAGAGCCTGGCGAGACCACCTTGGAAGCCCTTGCGAGACTTGGCCGTCTGCAGACGAAACCGAGGAAAGTTCCTAAATGGAAACAGAAGAAGCAGAACCCGAACGGCATGGATTTAGACGCAGAGAAAGCTCCCCAAGACCCAGAACAAGCCCGTATTAAGGAGTCTATCAATGCGATCACTGATGCTGCTGACAAGCTTCTCGGAAGAGATCGACCGGATGTTTATGACAGAGAACGTGAGCGTCTTATACGCGAGTATACGCGAGAGACAGATGAACCATGGAGGGAACCGGAAGAAGAGCCCGAAGAGAGCGGCTCAATTACCAGGATGTGGGAATATCGTTGGACAGATGGTAGGGATGGGGCTGATAAACAAGGCCCGTTTGATGGCCCGGCTATGAAGGCCTGGGAGGACGCAGGCTATTTTGGAGAGGGCGTTGAATTCAGAGAAGCAGGCACAGAGGGCTGGAGTCGTTCGGTTAACTTTGTATGATCATGAGTATCCAAAAAAGCCCAATCCCAGTGGCGCCATTAATGAGTCGAGTTACGAGCCTCTAAATATGAAGACCTAACTATTTCAGGGGTAAAACTATATTATCTACAACAGGTGCTACACAGTACTTACCAATACTACCCTTTTTAAACAGCTCTAGTATTAGAAGCTCCTTTCAACTAACAATAGCCCCTTTAGACATTGTCTATAGAGATGTAATATCAGGGCGTAATATCAATACCTCAAAGCTGCTCATTTGGAGATAGGCAAAATATAGGAATTGATGGTACTTTGGAATGACGGAGCAAGATCTAAGGTTTCGTCTAGACCCTGAGTGAGGTCTTTCGATTTTCTTCATGAAGGCACAGTGCTGAGAATTACCTACGGTATACTCGCATTCCACGTGTCATATGCAGTCAGCCAACACGAGATATACAGTATAGCAAATGGCAAGGTCCACAAACCCAAACAATGATGGTCATGAAATAATGATGATTCTTGTTCCTGTATAATTAAATAAGCTATTATTGTTTGGTATGAGAGTTGGCTAGTACAGCTTGAGTAGTGTCCGAAGTCTTTGGTTATTGTATAGTTACCATCGAGTATAGTTACCGTCGAGTATAGCTACCGTCGAGTATAGTTTACGTCGAAAATAGTTAACGTCGACTATAGTTCACGTCGACTATAATTCACGTCAAGTACTAAGCTACTTGAGAATACTTGTACCCTCAGTCCTTCTACGTTTGCTAAGTTTCAACAGTAGGAAAGCACCAAACCCTTGGTGCCTTAGACTCGTACTGTTTATGCGCAACCTACATTGAGCCATTGGTGTTGCAATAATATCAGCATCCACTTGCATGCCTTACATGGGATCCTTCTAGCGTAACATTTCCATTGCCTTCATATTCAAGCATACATATTATTCAATCAGGAATACTTGCCCTAGATTGATATAATAATACTTGAATACAGTCTTTGCCACTCCCTTCATTACCAACTTCCTTCATTGCCATCTTCCTGGAAACCTGCCACGCATTAGGAACTGTGTTTCTTTTCTTTTCTTTTTCTTCTTGAAGGTGAACATTCCGCACCCATACCAACGCCACACCCTAACCACTTCGCCTCCAATTCTAACAATTAGATCTTTCTAGTAATAATCCAAGAAGAATTCAAGATGGCGCGCAGAAGAAAATGGGACAAGAAGGCCATGGATGATCTGCTTGCTGCTATCCGGGAGTTTGGCTGGATCACCAGCGCCGGCACGATGTCTGGCTGGGACGCGATATTAACCGAGATGAAGATGAATGGTTACAATTTTACCATGAATGCCCTGCAGTACGTTTTATTTTCTCTATACATTAAGCTTTTCAGGTGTACACATATGTAAAAATATAACGCATCTAATACTAATCATTCTTATAGGACCAAATATAGTACGTATAAGAATCATGGTATTGAATGGTACCGTGATTGTAAACGGGGCAACGCCTTCGACAAAAATTCCACCGAGGATACTGCAGCGGACGCAGAAGCAGAGCCGAAAGCCGGTCAAGATGAAGAGGAGCATACCAGCGCCGCGGGTGAGAATGTCCTCGCCGAAGAAGAGACTGTCCCCGCCGAGCAAGCAGTCGCAAAAGCGAACGAGAAGGACGACTACGAAGCCGAGCCCGCCGAGTATGAAGGCCATTTCGAGCATGTGTACAATGTACCCGCTACAGAGAGACTGCGGTCTGAGGCAACCGCCGAGGCTGGGTTCCGGGCCTATGGTAGTGATGAAGATCTTTACTCCATCAGCAGCCGCTCCGAGCCGCGCAACGATGATGAGGAAGAGGACGAGCACGAAGAAGATGACAAGTAGTACCCCACTAGTAACCATTCCGAGTCGCCGCCCGCTCCTGCCCTTGCTCGCCCGCTTGGCCCCTTCGAGGGCAACGACTTCGTTACCTTTCAAGAGCTCGAGCAATTCCAGTGGAGAGAACAAACACGCGACTAGTTATGAGGAGATGGTAGTGGTGGAGAGAATGAAGGAGGTATTGTGGTGGTATAATGCGACTTTAGATCAGTTGGTGGCGCTGCGGTGGTGGACAAGACGGCACTATATGTGTCACGGGTTAGCTTATAGCAGCACAGTCTCGCACCTCACCTGATCGATTCATAAACAACCACACACACACATCAGATAGCTTCGTCCAGGGAAATATACGGCTTTGAGCCAATCTCCTGCACACGCGGCCTGAAGCCCCGTGTATCGTGTCCGCAGTCTCATGATAGTATGAACCTTGAGCTTGTTTCTCCCAGCCTATGGCCACTTGTTTGAGTATACCCCTGCGATAGAAGCTTCCTGGTTTTTAACTGACATTAAGCATGGCTTTGTATCATTGTTGATCCACGCGATTGCTGATCTCGCTGCTTGGAATCTGACTCCAAGATACGTAACAGACCTAGTGAGGCCTATGTGTAATTATCTCCCCCCATGTCCAAAGGCTTTTATTCCACAGGCAAGATCTATATTATTAGTAGCGCCAGACAAGCTCGACATATGGACAAGTACCCAGCCTTCCGTGGAAGCAGTTTTCTCTATCACGAGCAACGAGCAGGAAACCGGGGATTCGCACGACGATTCAGAATGAAGATATCGTAGACCCGCGGCTCGTTTTTATGGGTTATTTATGTTCTTTATATGATATAAGACACCAAAATGAAAGACGGTCTCTTTTGCTATCAATGAATGAAAGAAATACTACGTATACGGGCTTGGCCCGGGCTAATGTGAACTGTTGCGCAACATCAAGTCAACCTAATAAGTTGACTTGATAAAAGTATTGTGACCAGAACCTAACATCCCTCCCTTGAGTAGCCCTGAGAATAGAGGACATTAGAAGCCCTTGTAATGATTAAATATTAGGATGTACGGGTTGATCCCATACTGATACGTGATGCTAGGTAGGCTTTATCACCTTAGAATATAAGGCCAAATAACTAGCTGAATTATCCTATCCAGCTGTACACCCCTTCAACCCGTATCAAATCGGTTGTATGGATCTGGCGTCTTCCGCAAGGTTCCAATCTATCAGGAACTCGCTTATATAGTCCGGATAGAAACAGGGACAGCGACTATAGGTCCCGATCCAGAAAGTTCCCAGGACATTTTGTCCTGGAAGGATCATTAATCATCTTCTTATCTGAGCACTTGGTCTGCCATCTTACGCAGTCTTAAGCCTACTCCTTTCCTAATATCATAGCTATTGTGTGTGGCGAGGGCATAGGCACGCAGCCGGAGCTATTATGGCGTAGCTCAATACTATATTTAACTAATGACAAAGAAGAAAAGAAGAAAGGGAAGAGACTAATTATGATACATGAAAGGAATTAATAGGTACCGGCTACTAGCGTCTAACCGGGCACACTGCTAGCCCGAGTCGCCAACGAAGCTCATGATCGGCACCCCAGCAGCTAGGTTGTTGGTCCGAATACCCAAACAGGCTCTAGGTCGGTAACATTGTGTGTACAAACGTCAATTAGTCTAAGTGCTTATAAAATCACAACTAGCTTGCCAACCTGATTTGATTGCCATATCATCCAAATAAACTCCGTCTCGTGGTTCGGAAGATCCCATCCAAATATCACAATTTAAGGACCACCGATTCATCGGGCTCCGGAAGAAAATGAGCAGGGAATCTATAACAGCTATCTCTGTCGCGAGACCTAATGATCAGAGAAATAACTCAAGTCTCTGTGTTTCATAAGGACCCCAGTATATCCCTGGCAATACTCTCTATTAGTAACCTTAACTAACTTTGGATGTTAAAAAACATTTATCGACAGCGACACCAATTCCCCAAGACTCTTATGATCACTGGGTTCAGCCCCTTTATTAAGGGCAACCTTACATCAACTGTATCCTTGGAGAGATCGGTAAATTTGGCGTTAGATATACTTATAGGGTTCGATATGGGTATACACATGGCTCTCGGCTATACATATAAAGGGGTCTCTGCCTCCTATGGCTTCACCCTACATTATTTAAGCTAATATGCTCTCCATCACCTCATCCTGTGTAAATATTTCAGGGCATTTAAGCTAATAAATCATTGGTATACCTAGTCATCGAAAACATCTATCAAGAAACTAAAAACGACCTATCTATCGAATTCCATTGCAACTTCGAACAAGTCGAAATGTCTAGCAATGCATGTAGTTACCACAGATCACGTGGCCTAAGTCACGGGGCTCAGGAGGTTTGAAGAGGTCTGGTAATGGCAGCCTTGCCAGGGCTATGCGTGATATTTAATATGTAGAGGCGTTACTCCCTATTTACGAGTAAAAACGACTGTGGAAGTGGTATCTATTCTATTATACAAACTGGAACTGACATGTACGGACCAAAAGGAGTCAAGGACTCCAGCCCAATAGATGGCGAATTTAGCCGCTTCAAAGCAGTAGTTTACTCGTTACATGATTATACATTTCGTCTCTTAACACTTCCACCGGTCCCCCATTCTAGTCACTGTTTATACAAATATCACGAGGGAAACATTCCGAACACATCCCACCATACCATAAGCCCCAGCTCCCGCCACCAGACTTATAAATCCAAGCATACCCAAAACACAAACAGTACACCACAGCACACACATCTAATCACCAACACCATAGAAATAGATCATCATAAAGTATCATTTGCTCGGCCAAGCCGGCGGGATATCATCGAAGCAGTAGCTACCATACCTACTGCATACACAAGCCAAAATATAAAAAAGGGGTTACATACGGCAGGCCCGGCAAATATCTCAGTTCTCTCTCTCTTTTCCTTTCTGTCTTCCTCTCCAACTTCCTTAGCTTCCCCCAATTGGCATCGTGTCCCCTTTAACTAACTGCCTGCCTGCCTGCCTGGCCGCCAACTTCCAAGTGCCATAATTTTCATCTGATCTATCTGAAGTGATCTGATCCCTTAAAGCAGATCCGCCCCTATGCTCCCCTTTCCAGTTTAAATAATCAATGCAAAACAACGCTTTATACCCCCGTCCCCTTCCTGGCCGCAAGCTGGGTATGAAAAAAATAATCCAGATAAGACAAGGCCCCGTCCGTTCCAGCGAGACGCCGTTTCCCCCCCTTTCCTCCCTTGCCGCGGAAGGTTTGTTCAAAAATAATGGAAACGCACAATACTATCAGTGTCGCCTTGTAGAATCACCCTGACCGACTTCCTTTACATGCAGACCGCCCCGTCTCGAGAGTTCGCCGAAGGCCAAAAATGTGCTGTGGTATCATGTCGTAGAAATCGTCGTCATAATGTACATGAGGAACTAGGTGGGGGCCGTTTGGAGTATGTAGATCTCCTTTGCGGGCCTCGGTTTCCTCACTCTCCCTTAGATCGTAGCTAAGATCAAACCGAAACGCCATTGGTGGCGAATGGGCCGACTCTGCTAAGGGCTTCTGCCGGCTTCCATGAGCCATTAGCTGGAATGACCCTCCGCAGGATCTCAACCGTGACTGGTATAGCCTCCTCGGGGCTAGTCCACGGGCCAAGGCGATCTATGAGCTTGCCGATCGAGCCTCCATCGTCCGATTTAGCGCTTCCATCATACACGCCAATGGCTCTTCGTGCGATGTCAGCCAATCTCCAGACCTCTTGCTGTTCCCTGCAATTCGGAAATATGTCCTTGATGGATTCAGGGTCATTCGGGCTAGTGCACATCGCCCGTCCAAGGTAAACGAGGCAGATACCTTGAATGCGCAATACTAACGCGAGGAGAACGTTGTCCTTGGCACAGTCGGTTCTGGTAACTCGGAATAAGAGCAGAAGTTCCCTTAGAGGGCGAGTAGGACGACTCCCACGTTCGAGATCGTAACCGTCACCCTGCAGCTTAAAGCCATAGAGATATGAAACCACGGATTGAATGCCAGAAGCCATAGCGATCTGACGATCGCGATCCGAAACGCTGACCTTGTCGCCTTCCGCGGGACGCTTCATAATTGCATCTCGTTGATGTTTTAGCTTGGTGCCAAGCGTGACAAACAACGAGCCCCTCGATTGTAGTTTCTGCACTCGCTCTAGGTCTACTGGCGGGCGCCGTCGTTCGGGAGGCTGAGTGGCAGGGGTTGAATTATTTCCGATACCAGGAGTGCCGGCTTGCGAGCTATTGGAGGCAACGCGCGCCATGGCGGAGGACTGTCGTGGTGGGGTAGAAGGTCGAAGAGTGTCGGATGTCTTTGGGCGTTTGGCAGGCTCGCTATTAGCCGTTACGGCAGGCGGACGCTTCCGTGCAGTACTAGGTTCCAAACTGTCGGATCGGTCGCGAACAGAGCGTTCGTCCTTCTTCAGCGCATCGGTCTTCTTGTTTCTGCGTGGTGGTAATGCGAGGAGCCGTTCAATCCTCTTTGCGATTGATTTCTTGTATTTGAGTTTCACTTTCAGGCTCTTGCGCTCCTCCTTCTTAGGCTCTTCTTTTTGATACTCCTCTATCTGGCGATCCTCCTTCTTGCGATCCACCTTGTAGTCCTCTTTCCTATACTCCTCCTTCTTATTGTCGACGTGTATCGTCTTTTCGCCCTGCGATGACTTCGTCGCTGTCCTCTGGCTAGCAGGAGAATCTGAGACCTGGCCGCTCTTGGAATTCGTGTCCTTCAAAGGTGTTCTATTCAATTTCGCCGCGTCTTTCGCAAGCTCCTTCGCAAGTTCCTCTGCGATGACAGGCGGTAGTGTTGGGGACAGGAGTGGTGGGATTTTCCGTTTCCTGGGAGTCGGCGACGGTTCACGATCATCTCGCGGCTTCTTCGGTGGAACTTTTAAGTTATTCGCATCTGCCGGTTTCTTCCTTGGACTAGGACGTGGGTCTTTATCAACAAAGTCTGACATATTGATTGGTGATAGCAAAGGCGGTACGCTCGTTTTGCCGTTTGTGGTTGACTCATTCTCCCTCTTCTGCACACCATCTTTGCTTGCTCCGGACTTCTGAAAGCCATTCACCTGAGAGTTGGGCTTTGGCGAAGCGTCACGGTTTCCCGAGTTGCTCAACGCCGATTTGCCGTTAACAGTGGGTAAAGATCTCGGGTCCTTAGGCGGCTTCTTGTCGAGTGGTGTAGGCCGATCGGCTTTCTTAAGGGTACCGTCCTTGGCAGAGCGTGAGTTCGCGAGACTAGACATTGCGCTTTCAACCTTGTTGCGCTTTACTGGTCTGGGATCTTGCTCGGCCTCTGCACCTCGTTTCCTTCTCCCAGGAGAAGGACTGCGCGAGCGGCGCGACTCGGGCTTAACGTAAGGCACGCTCTTCTTGGTATCGCGGTGGGTTTCCATTTTCTTGGTGATCGGATCGGGTACCTTATCTGGTTCTTCCTTCTCCTTTGGCGCATCCAACTTGGCGGGTTGCGCGGTCGTTTTCGACGGAGAATCACCGTTGGGTGATCTCTTCTTGCTCGCGTAATCTTTCAAACTCAATTTGACCTTAGGTTTATTAGGTTCGCTTCGAGGCATTGGTGCGCTAATCGCATTATCTTCTCGAATGCTGAAGTATGCTCGTGTCAAGAGAACGCCGCGATCGGCGTCGCTGACGAAGGTTGTGTACTGTAGAGGTCTGACGGCCTGTTCTTCTAGTCGCTTCTCGTCTGGGTGTGGGCGGTAGCGTCGCGTCGCGTCTAGCGATAGGTAGTGTGCTTTGGTGGGTAAGATATTTTTCACTAAACTTTGGATCGTGTTGGTTGCTTCGTCCATGGTCTTTCTTTGTTCATGCAACTTCGAAATGTTGCACATAGAACTTGGAAGTGGGTCATGAACGTGGACGCATATGGGTGTGGTGGCTGATATGTGGTGGTGTTGAGGGTATCAGATATCGGGGCGTGTTGATAAGATGGAATACCCTGGCGCTCACGAGTTTAGCGTGCGGTTCATGGATGCCCTCGGAAATAGATGCAGCATCGTGGACTGAAAGACGAAGGAAATTGCAATTAGGGTGAAACAAGGCAGACAAGAGCGAAACCATCTGGCATTGGGCATTGGGCGAAAGGAAACAACAGCTCTCTGTGAGGGAGTGGGAAAATACAATACAATACAATACAATACAATACAATCAATACAATGAAAGGAAAAGCATCGACTTACGATAGCTGGGAGTTGGGTATGATAGGATCGGTAGGTAGGCGTTGTGACGCTACCCGTGACCGCACATACAAAGTGATAACCTAGCTTAGTACCTACGCTACCTAAGCAGGTATGCGGTAGACAAGCTATTGTTGTCGCGTAGACAGCTGCTGCTACTGCTGTCTTATCCAACCTCCAATAAACCTTCGCGACATTCGACCCGACGCATTTCTCATCGAATTGCGGTCGCGTCGACAATTGCACCAACAGTACGCGGGGGGATTATTACGAACAGCGGCAATAGATAGTATCGACGGGTCGTGAATGGCAGCGTAGGTATAAAAAGGTGATGCTGATGAAGAAGAATAAGGACGGGGGCGGAGATAGAGGGAGAGAGGGAGAGGGATAGAGAGGGCGTGGGCGTGCTAGCAGCCTGGCAGCGGCAGCCAGCAAAAGCAGGTCTCCGAAACGGGTGTCAGATAGGTAAAAAAGATGGTTGTTGCGGATGATTCGTGAAATGATCGGCGGCGGGAAGAGTCGAAGTGGGAGGAATACATACAATGAGATTGCAGGGATGTTGTATGTACCTAGCTACTCTGTATGTATTGTATGTGTGTATGTAGGTACATACATACGAGTGCTTGGTGGTGGTGGTGCTTCTTTTTTTCCTCTCCCTTTGGTGCGTGGTGGTGCTGCGTGGTGGTGCTTAGACAGTATAAAGGTTAGTTGCTTGGGGAAGGGTGGCAGACATGGAAGGATGGCTCAGATGGGCAACATGGGGGCAGCAGGGCGGCCAAAGATTGGATCCTCGGGCGTGCCTGGCTTGGTGCTTGGGTGCCGGCCCCCGCTGCGGCTGCCACTTTTACGATACCTAGTAAACTGCACTTCATCGACCTTGCTCTCGTGCTTCGCTGACATAAGCGTGGCTGCCACTGCTCGAGCAGAGGATCATCAGCTGGCTAGTGTGAGCCTGACAACTGTTCAGAATATATATGATGGCTGCCATTGGTTGATCCAGACAGCCGTCAACTGCGTTACAAAGATATGTATGTATATATACAAGCCACATCAATGATAGCTCAAGTATGGCTCAAGTATGACTGATGCTAGATATGTGGCTGGTCGGAGCTTAATGCCGTAGCGTACCTAGAGCGCATCGGAGGGATTTGATAGGGTGCTGACGGAGACCACTAACATCGCATCATTCGCACCACGGATTCACTTATGATGTATGTGTACGTACGTACGCATGCACACATTCATTCTAGCAGCAGCAATGTGTGCCTCTCTGTTTCTGATATCCCAGTTCTATGTACCGAGCTTTGCATGTGCAAATATGCATGCTAATCTTCTTGCCCCTGTAAGCAGAGGAGCATCCATCTCGAATAGCAACCACATGTGGTATATCCTGCTTGGTTGAATGGCGATGGCGATGGCGATGATGATGATGGTGATGATGGATATACATGAAATAGAAGCACGGACTGGCGTGGCTCTAGCTTCCGGCTGGTCAACATGCAAGGCTGATTGACGTGGGTGTGGGGTCCCATGCTTCTGACTTCCCTACCACATGTTCGTCCCTTGTCTGAAATCCTCCATTAAAAAAAAATCCCCAGGAACGGCATTTTCCCACTGCTCAGCCTCAGCCTCCCTCAACGGTCTGAGTCAAGGTAACCCAAGCCCAATCATCTGCCAACACATTGAAAAACGCAGCCATAACCGACCATATCTCGCCTGATTGTCATATATATACCCACTTGGTCACGAACCTAACGACGCAACGACAAGAATCCAGTAGAATCTCGAACCCGGCCCACAGGCCTCCAAGTCCGAACAAAGATGGCGGACCGGCCCAACATGCTCATAACGCCCACCACGGTGCTGCTCTCCACGAGCATCGTGGCCTTCATATCGGGCTTCATGCTCGGCATCTACTCGATCCGGGGGTACCTGATCTCGCCGGACCTGGCCTCGCAGCGGAGCCACAACTACACGGACCCGCTCGAGAGCGACGAGTCGGAGGTCGACGAGGACGACACGATCCTGGACCACGCGCCGAACTGGGCGAACGGCGAGGACGCGGACCGGCGGGACGGGCTGAGGCTCCGGAAGGCGAAGGGCGGAGGCAAAAACAAAAAGAAGAAAGGCCCTAAGAAGGAGGCTGAGGATGGGCACCCGAAGCAGACCATCGTGGACACGGGGTCCAATGAGGAGTGCAAGCTGGTCCTGGTCGTGCGGACAGACTTGGGGATGACGAAAGGTTCGTTAGGTCTCCATCTATAGCCCTTCTACCTCCTTATATGCTCGGAACGTACGGACCTATGCTGACAGACCTCGTCCCACACAGGCAAGATCGCAGCGCAATGCTCACACGCGACCCTCGCCTGCTACAAAACCCTCAGCCGCGGCGCGCTGAAGAACCCCTCGTCGGCCGAGGCGCGGCTGCTGCAGCGCTGGGAGCAGCGCGGGCAGGCCAAGATCGCGGTGCAGGTGAAGTCGGAGGACGAGCTGCTGGAGATGATGGGCAAGGCGCGGAGCCTGGGCATCACGTCCGAGGTCATCCAGGACGCCGGCCGCACGCAGATCGACCCGGGCAGCCTGACGGTGCTGGGCGTGGGGCCCGCGCCCAAGAGTCTCGTTGATCAGGTCACGGGCGGTCTGAAGCTCTTATAGATGATATATGAAGTATATAGGTATGGTTGCAGGCGGGGTCATGTTCCGTACCCGATGAGTAGTAATTGTAAAATCAGGGACATAGACATGGACACTAGAGGGGCGTCGGTTGGCTAAAATGTTCGCATATCCCATTAGGGCCTAAAGATAGACGTGCTATATGTGGGAATCGGGAAGAGCAAAGTGTCTGGCGAGATTGATTCTGGAATTGTCCCTACTTGGGTTAAGGCGTAGGAGAAAGATATGAGTGATTGACAACGAGAACGAACTCCTTACTAACAGTGTACCTTGTCCTCTCATGAGTCAAACCATCCTAGAAGATAGGGGGTATTGAGTCTCCTCAAGGTCTTCCATACATATTTACTAGTTGTTTGGCCTCTAGTCGAACTATCATACCATCAAAGAAAGTCTACGGGTCTAAGATTGGCATCAATTATCAGAAAGAGAAAATAAAGGCTTGTTCGCGATGAACCGCAATTCTCTTTAATTCCTTGGCGAGCTTTTATACCAGTAATGCGTACGCATCAGCTTGCGCCTATTGGCCCGCCGCAAGTCTTTCTCAATTCAACGCAATGCAAACATGATGAGGGTATTATACTAATGCATTTGGCCAACGCAATAACCCGAACAGATGCTACACCCTTGTAATTCCACTTTCTATGTGCCTCCTCAGGCAGATAGCATCGTAACACCTTGAAATTAAACGCCGACCACAAATCTGAAACAGGCCAGGTCGGTGTCATCTAGTGAGCCCGAGCTCGACTTTTGAAGGATAACCACGAAGCAATAGTCCTTATCCCAAGTTACTGATGGTTGACATTTCCATCAAACATATTGCCGGCTGTTTACGATGCGAATCATCAACTATTGGCATCGTAGCCATTGCTGTTACTGCGCAGTACAGGAGATGGGTTGTATCGACCATTAGTCTCTATCTTTCTCTTCTTCGCTTGCTCATCGGGGAGCTGACTGGGCGAGGCTGGTCTTTTCCCACTGGGTGGTAAATCTTGAACAAGATCTTTTATATCTTTAGCCCAGCTTATAACCTCTTCTTCGACTTTCCCAATCTTAGCCTTCAGCTGTTGTACTGAATTCTCAACGCCAGTGATCCGTGCTTCAACCTGCTGTCCATACGGATTTGCGTATTGGATGATCTTTTCCGCCATTTGTTTTGTGCTGAGGTTGGACCACTGGCTGTCCAGCGTTCTGACTGATAAATTTAGTGCTTCAATCCTCTGCAATGCGTCTTTGATGTTCTGATCCACGTGGGCCATGCAACTATCAAAGGACGATTTAAATTCGAGTAGCCGATTGCGGTTGTCAATTTCAATTCTGTCGATCCTGAAGCCAAATTTGTTCTCTTCGATTGATTTAATCCGGACATCTAACCCAGTGAGATGTTCCGGACTAGACACGGGCTGGTGTGTCGTAGCTTGACTTTCTAGTGAGGTAATGCGTGCAAGAATGTCGGAGTCAAGCAAGGGTGAAACATCGTTGATGCTGGTTTCCAAGACTTTCGCTTTTGCATGCAGAGCAGTTAATTGATCCGTGACCTCCTGTTTTTCAAGAGCATTGAACTTCGTCATAAGCCCGTTGATGTCGCGATCAACCCTGCTTTTGATCTCATCGATCTCGCTGCCGCAAAACTCAATCATTTCGTCTTGGTTTGCGTTTAAGGTCGCCGAGAAACGCTCCAACCGTTTCTCGATCAACTTGTGCACATGCTCATCTGAAAATGCTGTTTGGCGAGACTCTGATACCTCACCTACTACTTGATTGCTTGTTGCAGCAGCGGTGGAATGCGATTTCTGTAATGAACCAATATCCCGTTTCATCTCTTGGAAGAGCACTCCATATTGCTGCTGGAGTGATTGGACATCCTGCCGTAGAGAGGATACTTGGTTTATGAGGTTGCGATCATTCCATGCCTCGACCATTTCGTTATATGTGTCCATGTCAAAGTCTGCGAACATCTCTGCGAATGATCCTAATTTACCTTCAACCTCGATCTGCTTCCTCGCGGAGGACTGGACTTGTTCAGATAGTTGGTCCACATTGCCTCGGATTTTATCACTCTGACCTGCTTGACCTTCAATTCGAGTTTCAAAGGCTCGGAGTTCCGAGGTAATCTGTGTTAAATCCACAGAAGACGCTTTGTCAGTTGCCAATGATTCGACACGTGATATATCCCCTTTAATGTCAAGCTTGACATCCGCAAGTTGCTGTTTGAGGTTGGAGTTCTCAGTCTCCAGTATATCATGCTTAGACTTCAACGCCTTGAACTCTGTCTGTAAAGCATTGAATGCGTCGTCTGATTTTCTATTTTCGCCCAGCAAAGACTGGATCTGGCTTTGACTTTCAGAAACTTGCTTTTGTAGCTCCCCAAATTTGATTTCTAATGTTGACACCGGAGGAGTTTTCGCCGTAGCTGCAGGTTGTGTTTTCTGTAAAGAAAGTGACGATACAACCCGCTCAAGGTCTTGTAGATATTGCTGCTCGGTATTTTTAAGGCGCTTTTCGAGGCCGCTTCGCTCTCCGCCGTCACTTTCGTCGAATCTTCTTCTAAATTCAGAATACGGTGCGTAATCATCGGCTTTAGCTCCAACTTTTCCCAGCTCTAATCGCCTTCGATCCTCTTCCTGTGTAAGTTTATCTTTTTGCAGCTTTAGCCGCATTATCTCGTGCGAAGTCTCAGAGCATCTGAAAATGCTCTCAAGGGTGTCCTGGAGGTCGGGGTTGTTCGCTTTTGGTAAACCTGGCATGGTCGCAGAGTTTGGTGCGATATTTGATCTTGTGCCCTTTTCGGCAACTGTTTATCGCATTAGAGAGCTGCACAGATTTAATACATTATAGCTAATGCGACTAGATAGGTAAACTCACGAGGTTCAGTGGGCGTAGGACGAAGACTCTGTCCACCGCTACGGATACTAGCAGGGGAGTCATTGAGCGATCCGGATCTCGCTTGCCCATCTTTAACCCTTGTATCAATATTAAGTTTTTTCATTCCGACCGGACTTCGCTCAGGCCGGGTGTCTCGGGGGTCTCTAAACTCTCTAGACTCACGCCGGGACGGTGCTCTGTCTCTACTGCGGTCCCGGTCGCGGTCCCGGTCGCGATCCCGGGAGTTATTCCTCTTTTCCTTCGGCTTGTATGATTCATAGGGATACAAGGGACGCCGGTTGTCGCCATAGCCACGGGACTGCCAGTTTGGCGGGTTCGACATCTTACAGCCGATTGTTGAGCTGTGGGTAGCTGATTCCCTTCTCTCCTTCCCAACTTCCAAACTCTGTTATGAAACGACTTCCTAGCGGACCAATCACGTTCGGAAGCATGGCCCTGGAAGGTGCAGGTGATCAATCGAGAGGGCGCGACCTTGGGAGTTTTTAGTTTAGATGAACAGGCAGTCGTGAAAGCTTTCGCGTCGCAACTACTACGGTTGGGTACTGAGCTCGATCAAACGATTTAGAGGAGCGCGAGGGGTATCTTGAAAAGAAAGGTCAACCGAAGATAGGTAGCAGGTTTCTAGAGTAACAAGCAGGCCCAGGAGCTTCACCGTCTAAAGAGACCGTGAATCCAATGTAGCGCTGTCTCGATTTCAGCAGGACACGCCAGGTGGACGCCACTGATCGAGTCGGTGCTAAAGAGGATCGGTGCACAGACTAACAAGGTTCAGAGCACCAGCTGAGCCCGAATATTACAAGTGCTTGGTATGTGCGAAGATCAGAATGTAATTATTAACAGCAGGTTTGGACCAGCTTCGACGGCTTTCTTATGTACGAGTCGGGAAAAATATAGATAGGAAGAAGAGAGGAAGAGTGACGCGTAGTAGGTTGTGGGAGGTCGGTTAGAGGGAGCGTTCAAGCGAGGTGCACATACATGTATCTGTGTGACAGATGGACATGGGGCAGGCGAAGAACAGAACGAGAGCGTAGGGTTGTCAAATTAAAATCAAGGTCAAATCATAGACTTGAAAAAATGCCGTATGGCAAAGTTAGGTTGATCTGTTGAGCGCAACAAAACGTGATTGAAGGAATTCGAGGGTGGGCATGGGTATAAATCACTTAAATATCCCCCGATACTAGCTAGTTCTTGACCTTTTTTAAGCTACTTTCCTTTTTATTATTCTATCTGATAACGTGAAGCAGGTTTGCCTTATTATAAACAGTACCCAGGAAACTACCAGTGAAAGGAAACAACATAAAAAACTGACAAATCAGATGCAGCACTCCATGTTAGCACCTTTCCCATGTGTACTGCATTATGTATGTACACGTAGAGTACACGTGCAGCAAGCGCCAAGTGCCGGCTCCATTTCTTGCAATTGCGTTTGTGAAAGCTGCCCAGGTGCTGATTGGCTCTCCAACTTGACTAGTGCTCCACTCCAACTTGAATTGGATGTTGCCCCTCACTATCAGGCAAAGAGCAAACAAGTTTACGTAACGTAGCAGTGGCAACCACAACTGTGACACAGCCACAGTAGCTAGTGCATACATGTACCTAGGTACATTGATACCTGAGCACTAGCCACAGTTGACAATTGACTGTGCCACAACGCGCTTGTTAGACAATAGCTGCAGAGCTTCTAGCGCGCGCTCCAAATCATTTTCTAGAGAAATATCCAAGCCTTGCGTTACCGTCCCTTAAACCACAGGGAGAGACGCCTCAAACTTGCAAACCATTCCCCCATAACCTCTCCCAAACAAACAAGTCTCAACAATGGCGGCTGTAAGTCAGATCGTGTCTTCTAGAACAGAAATAAAAGCTAATATACCCATCCAATTAGCCCGTGATGACCGTTGGCGAGACCAAGGAGCTGCGAGGCTTGAACCTCATCGCAGCGCATTCGCACATCCGGGGTCTAGGCGTCGATGCGGACACGTTAGAGCCCCGAGCGGCGTCACAAGGCCTAGTGGGCCAAGTGAAGGCTCGGAAAGCTGCCGCCGTCATATTAGAGATGATCAAGGTGGGCAAGATTGCCGGCAGAGCAGTTCTGATTGCTGGGCCTCCAAGGTACGTCTCCCTCCGGGATTGAGGGCTCGTAGTTTTTCATCAGGCTGTAAATCGCTGACCTCAATTGCCAATTCAGCACCGGCAAGACAGCTATAGCCATGGGCATGGCGCAATCGCTCGGCCCCGACGTCCCCTTCACGTCGCTCGCCTCGTCCGAAATCTTCTCCCTCGAGATGTCCAAGACCGAAGCGCTGACGCAGGCCTTCCGGAAATCGATCGGCGTGCGGATCAAGGAGGAGTCCGAGATAATGGAGGGCGAAGTGGTAGAGATCCAGATCGACCGCAGCGTCACAGGCGGCGCGAAGCAGGGCAAGCTGACGATCAAGACGACGGACATGGAGGCGGTGTACGACATGGGCAGCAAGATGATCGACGCGATGACCAAGGAGCGCGTTATGGCCGGCGACATCATCAGCATCGACAAGAGCAGCGGCAAGATCACGAAGCTCGGGCGCAGCTACGCGCGCAGCCGCGACTACGACGCCATGGGCGCCGACACCAAGTTCCTGCAGTGCCCGGACGGCGAGCTGCAGAAGCGCAAGGAGGTGGTGCACACGGTCAGCCTGCACGAGATCGACGTGATCAACTCGCGCACGCAGGGCTTCCTGGCGCTCTTCAGCGGCGACACGGGCGAGATCCGCAGCGAGATCCGCGACCAGATCGACACCAAGGTCGGCGAGTGGAAGGAGGAGGGCAAGGCCGAGATCGTGCCCGGCGTGCTGTTCATCGACGAGGTGCACATGCTCGACATCGAGTGCTTCAGCTACGTCAACCGCGCGCTCGAGGTCGACCTGGCGCCCATCGTCATCATGGCCAGCAACCGCGGCATCTCCGTCATCCGCGGCACCGACTACCGCAGCCCGCACGGTCTGCCGCTCGACTTCCTCGACCGCGTCGTCATCATTCAGACGCAGGTCTACACGCCCGACGAGATCCGCCAGATCCTCGCCATCCGCGCCCAGGAGGAGGAGATCGATGTCTCGCCCGACGCGCTCGCCCTGCTAACTAAGATCGGCCAGGAGGCCGGCCTGCGCTACGCTAGCAACCTGATCACCACCTCGCAGCTGATCTGTGCCAAGCGGAAGTCCAAGCAGGTCGGCGTCGACGACGTCAACCGCAGCTTCAAGCTCTTCTTCGACCCGACCCGCAGCGTCGCTTTCGTCGCTCAGTGCGAGAAGCGGCTGATCGGCGTCGACGGCGCCGTCGACTTCACCGTTACGAATGGACAGAATGGCGGCGACGCGATGGAGATCAGCTGAGCAAGAGGTCAGTCAAGGTCACTGTGGCACGGCGTTGTTTACCGGCGTTATATGGATATCAAAATGAGTAGCTTGAACAAGCAAGCTAGCTATTTAAGTACTGCATGAGTAATTCACGAGATAGAATAGTGTACCATATAGGTATAATGGCGTAGGCGGATTGCAATACCAATGCTTTCAAGGCTGACATTGAATTCCCCTTGGTGCTCTGTGATAGCCAACTGTTATAGACCACAACTGACATATTCCAGAGAACTCATTGGTCGACTATATACCAACTGCCAAGAATACAGTCTATGGTACTTTGTACAATACTACGCCTAGGCTTAAAACAATATTGCAATAGAATCACCAGTATCACGGCAGAAGACAGTACGTGGGTGGGGAGAAATCATATCTATTTAATTTATCATCGAATCATACTCTGACGTTGTGCGAGTAAACCCCTTCCGTGTTCCCTGGAAACCGTATTTTAAAAGACAGCCGCCCGTTAGAATCTCTTGATCCGCAGTAGTTCAGAGCTTTGCATTAGTTTTGGTGAAAAGTTACTTGCCGGCATCGACCTTGGCGATGTAGGCTAGGAGGTCCAGGACACGTCGGCTGTATCCCCACTCGTTGTCGTACCAGCTGACGAGCTTGACGAAGTTCTTGTTTAGGGAGATACCGGCCTTGGCGTCGAAGATGGACGAGTTGGTGTTACCGTTCAAGTCAGTGGAGACGACATCGTCCTCGGTGTAGCCCAAGACGCCTGTGATGTCATGTTAGTATATCGTTTGACGGGGGACCTGCAATGGAATGGAGGGACTCACCCTTGAGGGGACCATCGGAGGCCTTCTTGATGGCGGCCTTGATCTCGTCGTAGGTAGCACCCTTCTCGATACGGACAGTCAAGTCGACAACCGAGACGTTCGAGGTAGGTACACGCATAGCCATACCAGTCAGCTTGCCGTTAAGCTCGGGGATGACCTTTCCGACAGCCTTGGCGGCACCAGTGCTGCTGGGAATGATGTTCTGGGCAGCGGTACGGCCACCTCGCCAGTCCTTGGCGGAGGGACCATCGACGGTCTTTTGTGTGGCAGTGTAGGAGTGGACGGTGGTCATCAGACCCTCAATGATGTTGAACTCATCGTTGATAACCTTGGCAAGGGGAGCCAGGCAGTTTGTGGTGCAAGAAGCGTTGGAGATGACGTCGGCCTTGCCGTCGTAGGTCTTCTCGTTGACACCCATGACGTACATCGGGGCATCGGCAGAAGGGGCAGAGATGACAACCTTCTTGGCACCGCCCTTCAAGTGAGCCTTAGCCTTATCGGTGGTGGTGAAGACACCGGTCGACTCGACGATGTACTCAGCTCCAGACGCCGCCCACGGGATGGCAGAGGGGTCTCGTTCCGTGTAGAACTTGACCTTCTTGCCGTCGACAACCAGGCCGTCGGACTCAACCTCAACGGTACCCTTGAACAGGCCGTGTGTCGAGTCATACTTGAGCATGTATGCTGCGTAGTGGACCTCAATGAAGGGGTCGTTCACCGCGACGATCTCGATCTCGGGGTGCTCGACAGCATTGCGGAAGACGATACGGCCAATACGACCGAATCCGTTGATGCCGACCTTGATAGCCATGTTTGTTTATTTAGGTCTGAGAGAAGTGAGATTGTTGTTAGTGAAAATTTGATTAGGTGCGAGGCAAACGGGCAGACGGGAACTAGTGTTTCCAAGGTTGGTTGGGGAGGAATGTGTTTGTATTGGGAAGGATATGTACGAAATGTTGAGGAAGCCCGGAGTCTTCTTCTACTCAGCTGAATAGAAGACTGCAATCCCAGAATCAACACGTGAAGCTGCTACCCCAAAAATAGTAGCTTCAAAGCATCGTTTCATTGCAGAAAGAGCTCCTTGTCCGAAACAGCCCAGGCTATAGTATACCAGGTCGGCGGGGCAGCGGAAACGAGTATGCAATAGCGGGGTAAAACATGTAACCTGTTGGGAGGGGAAGAGCTTTTCTTACCTGATTGATCAATTGGCGAATTAATATTAGATGTCAGAAGTGTGTGGGAGATGTGGCAGTCGTGGTTTGGTCAGAATAGATCTGAGAAAAGTAGAAGGGGTGGAGGTAGGCAGGATTAAATAGATGTTGACTGACTGATGTGAGAGGGATTTGGAGGGGTCGAGATTTGATGATGGCATATGAGCGCCATAAATATGGTTGAGACAACACCACTAAGAAAAAAAGATGCAGGGTGGGTAGGTGGGGCATCGACGTGCTTCCACCTGCTATCTGCCCTATCTACAGGCCTGGGCAGCCTGGGATGCGCGTCTTTTGTTGGAGGGAGCTGATGTATCCGGTCCGAATTCTTACTGTACGGCTCTGTTAGCGAGTACTTCCAGAGACATCCGGACTATTTGTTGGTACTCTTATTGCAGGCAAGATAGTACGGAACTGTACACGAGCGAGCGTCAGTGCCCATATGTTTAGCTCAAAAAGCATATACTATAGTACCTAGGAATGTAGCACCATATTATGCTGATGTTGGTGCTCATGAATTACAGTATCTACCAGTTAGGTATTCGAAAAGCGTTTATACTAGAATCTTACAGTTCTCTGCACGGTGCATACGGTAGCTCACATATGTTGGCCGAGCCTTGTTAAGCTGGGATGACCGCGGACTACCCCGTCTCAGCTTGGTAGACTCCGACACACTTATAACATCTCCTCAGTCCCGAAGACAGTGCGCGCTTGAGCTATTGACATGACTCGAAGGAGCCAATGTGAATTCGGGCATTTATATCTCTCCATCACAATTGTTTTGTGAAAAAAAAATAACTCAACCCGTAAGCTACCTTCTCATTCCATGAACCGAGCTCACAGTCGGGTTTGAAAATGCCATGGAGTTTCAAATAACAAATCAATGGGCCATGTATACCTAGGTCACTCGACTACAGCCGAGGACAGCTATGCTACGACGAAAATGGCCCGAGTATCTAACGGGTGCTCGGTGATGGGACGGGTCTCTTCCACGATTCTCCCCGATCATAGCTCGGCTCTTACCTAACGACATTGGGCTATGTTTATTGTAGTTAGGCTAATCTCAGCAAGGAAAATCTCATTATTTCCATACGCAATATCTCGAGCAAGATCGAGGTTGTCCAGACAATTGCCATCTTTTGCGATATCGGGTTGGTGTGCTTGACATGTCCGTGTGGGCTCAGGTCCAGGGTATCAATTACCTGCATCGAAAGACCACCAGGGCCCAGGCGCCTGGGAACAACTCCATTTTCCGTGTCAAATCATCCCACTAGTAATTCGTGTTGCATTAAGCTGCACAGTTTTCTCAACGCCTGGTCTGCCTAGCATGAATGGTCACGTCTTGCGTCGCGTGACTTGTGAGTCAAATATAATTGACGCAGGAAGCCAATTTTACAAATAGGCCCGACATCCCCAAC
Source organism: Whalleya microplaca (assembly GCA_022497155.1). NCBI lineage: Eukaryota > Fungi > Ascomycota > Sordariomycetes > Xylariales > Xylariaceae > Whalleya > Whalleya microplaca. Next base: position 1,394,172 of record MU385713.1, on the reverse strand, counting down.
GTGAAAAGTTCAAGTTTGGCCGCCTACCTAGCCCAGCCAGCCAATGTGGTTGGGCAAATGTCGAACGTGCTGATAAATCGACTGCTTTACGAGCTTGCCTACACATCAGCAGCTTATCATATGGACATGGCGGGTGCGGTCGATTGATGGTGACGCCACACAAGGCTGAAGAATGGCTTGATTATTCCCTAAAACTGGAAATTTAACGACAAGTCAGATCCATCGTATGATTTCTCTCACCGATTTGCCGCGCCCCTCCGCGCTCTTGTATCAAGATTTCGGGCCCCGCCCGGAGGAAACTCGACTCCATCTCGTGTCGGTCCACTCCGTGGAACTCGGGTCCAAGACCCGGAGCCAGATATATCATGGCGTTCCCATTTTTCTGCGGGTTTCACACCTTTTAGCACTTATCTCATGCCGTTTTCGCTCTCTCCGTTGCATGCATTGTTGTAAATAGCGCTTGAAAGTATCAGATCGGGCGCCACCCCTACTAACTTAGATGTTGCTTTGAAAGCGCTAATAAATGCAACAGTCCGAGAGTATCAATTCAAAGCATATCCCGAGCGATTCCCAGATTCAATGCACTCAGCCTAGTAGGGTTGCTCCCATATCAGGAGGTGGTAATGATATGAGCAGCACACTATACGTTGAACAGACCTGAAAACTTCTGGAATTTCACAGCTTTTGATATTCCCATGTGATCCTTGGTTATGGACGAGACCTTCGAACGAAATTTTGATATTCGTTATTCTATCGTCAGGATTTAATACATCTAATGAAGAGCAGACAAATAATATCCAGAGAAAGAGAGAGAAGACAAATACTTATTGGGTCCCAATTCGTCGGATTCGCTGCCCTAATACGATTTCTAGAAGACTTGACTACAAAGGACCATCGTAAACTTCTATACCATGATTATAACATCGTCTTATCCGCTCCAGCGAACCAGAATTCCCCTTCCCACCGGCCTTTTAAGCTGATAGGACTCAGAGAGGCATTCTAATAGCCTCATATAGACCTCTTCATGGCGACTATGATTTGGAGCCTTAAGACTCGGTTTATCAAACATCGACCATCTCCGGCTGATATGACCTGACAGCGGGTGGCTCCATCATGTATAATCAGGTCCGACTAGAATCTACTGTCAAGCATATCTCGATACTATATTCGGTCATTGAGATACGAGCCATATAATTGAGAACATCCGAGCCGTTCTAAAGTAAAATCTAGAGCCTCCTAGGTCCAGAAGCTATGATCTGGTACAGTTGCGGGATTTTCTTCGGCGCTCTCCTGGATCTCGATACCCGACCAGAACCATCCCACAGCAGATCTTTGACTCGGAGAGTATTTTTGCAGGACCACAAAGATAACATAATCCCAATGGAGCTTTTCAAAGAGATTCCTTGAATAGAGGAAAAATTCGATAGTAGGGCATTGAGACCCGACGAGAGTGTCACATGGGATTGGTGCCAAGACCTGTTGGAAGCTATACGAGATGCAGGAATGCATATACTGCTGTTGGCTGTCATTCGATACCGTTGGAATGTATGACTACCTAACAAAATATATGGCAGCCTGACGGCGGCTAGGTCGGCAACAAGGAAGATACGCACCAGGAATACGTACTATTGAGGATGGTCTATATGAGGACATATTGCCTTCCCTGAGAATGATGAGGCCAGCAAGCACCTAGAGGCATAGAGAATTATTAGTTAAATTGATATACCAAGGACTATACAAGCCCTTACTATAAAGAGGCTGACGACATATCAGAAGCAATCTATGAATCTGGCGTAAGTGCGAAGGTCGCAACGAAGGAAATCCCAAGACCAACGAGCCAATAGTTCAGAATTTCTGGCTCGAGACGAGCTGGCCTTATTGGACGTGGTTGGTGATGCTGAAGATATTTCGACGGCGGCAAGGATGATACCACATGACTTGAATCATACTCGATAGCATCAGATCAAAGTACTCTCTATTAAACTATTCGCTGTGTAATCCCAATGGGCATAATTTCTCATAATCTCCAACGAATTGGCAACCTTGAAGACACAGCTACCTACTCTCAAGCTAACAATATGCAACGCCCACTGCATTGTTTTGGGAATTTGTTTCATACGATCTTTCGATACAGTCTACGTGTATAATTAACAATGAACCCAACTCCCGTCAGCTAAACGCCTGGACTGAATAACAATTTTTGAAACAAGTTCGTGAATTGAATAGGTATTCAAGATTCCGTGACTCGATATGACATTACCTGCTGAGTCTCTATTATATTTATCAATTCACGAGGTCCCAATGACTATGTTCAATTCAAATTTCATGTATATTCAATCTTACGAACAGAGATACATGATGCTTCTGCGAAGCCGTAATGATTACATTCGATACAGAAGTAGTGAATACTTTTTGCGTAACTTCAGAGCCTTTGCATTTGCTGTGAGACCTGAAATAACCATATACAGACACGTGTTTCTATTGTTCTAACGGAGTCTTCTTGTCTCTCTTGGGCCAGTTTCTCTATTTTCTTATACTTTGTAAAGGCTGTGTATCACACGAGAATTAAATCAAGACCTGTTATACAAGATGTCAAAATATTAGATGATATTAGCTGATATTTGTTACTTAAGGAATATATAAATGCCTAACAAAATGTATAGGAACCTAACGGCAGATCTGTCGGCAACTGAGAAATAAGTACAAATAAGATTGGATTATAGAAGGCCGTATTGCCTCTCATTAGAATTTAGGTGGTCAACAAGCACTTAGAAGCCATAGAGAATTATTTGTTGAAATTGAAGCTATTCCAAGTCCTCACTACAGCCATTGTGACACCGTGAATGACCAAATAAGTGATCCTCTGTCCCTTGAATCGCGTATATGTTACGTCTTTAATCTCATTATTGGAGGATAGATCACATCAGCACTTCTCGTCTCTCGTCTGTCTGTAGATGTATCATATCTTACCGCATGACAATATTCTACACCACTCACGTATAATTATAGCCGACGTGTCAGAAATCATACCATTTTCTTGATCGTTCGTTGCTGGGACATTATTGTGCCACAGCCAGTCTTATAATCCTGAAATTTCTGAACGATGAGGTCAATATTGACCTGGCTAGACCTCTGTGGCATGGTTTGACACGGAGAATTCTGTCAAGATAAGGTGCCTAATGGGCCTACACTGAGTCAGACATCTTCCGTTGCACTTGTCCCACCCCATGTAAGACACTGTGGCTTCGACATTTCAGACTTCGTATTATGGAATGGACGCAACAATTTTTTAGACTCCTCTTACATGCAGGCAATAGCAAATTTTCGCTCTTTCTCTTTGGATGCCTTCCCGAGCGATCTAATTGATCCAGTGTTGCCCAGATCCTGTAGTCGAAAGGCAAATCCACGTGTAAGTGTCTGCACACGAAGCAGTGTTGCCTTTATATGCAACGTAAGTGACAGCTGATATCACCTTAGAATGCCATGACTGGAACATGGAACTAGTAGTTAAACGCATAACTAGTGTATGACAACAGTAGCTCTCTCACTTGGATTGTACTGTCTGACTGGGAGGTATTACAGCTACTTTATGCTTCGACTCATACTGGATGCTAGGTCTAACTAAATCTGCTGCTATGAAACCATTCTCGTCCAAGTGTAGATAATATTACAAAAGCAAGTAATCGCTACTTTTGTGACAACCACTTTAATAAGAAGATATGATCCAGCATTTCCATTCTTACATTCTGACTCCACTGGCCGCACCAAGATGATGGCAAAGGCGTAGCACATTGTCATGAATTAATTCTAAAATTGTTATAGGGGCTGTAACCCGCGCCTCCTAATTGTAGGGTCGTATTGCCGCATACAGACATAATTCAGGGCCTTATTGCTATACATCAGTGACTATACGACGTTTCAACTTGATTTAGAAGGATGACACCCAAAACTAACAAGCGCTCCACACTCATTGAATCAAGTGACTAAAGTCTGGTACACATCCTTTCAATAAAATTAAAACGACCTTCAAATATATGAAAGAAGCCTTGATAAGAGTTACTGAGCACCACAGGATTTGCGAAACAGAGAAGGATGTCCAGTGACATACTAAGTTCAAAAAAAAAAAAAAAAAAAAAAAAAAAAAAAAAAAAAACCTTTACGCTGCATCGTTTTCTCACCTGGGTATTATATAAGCTATCGCTCCAATTATAAGCAAATATGAATGATGTGTATGTATAACTTCTTGACATGGCAAATATATGCTCCTTTGATGACAGACTATCCATGAAAAGCTCTCGTTACACTGCCATATAGTCTCATATTCGTCTTTCATGAGGCCCTATGCAGGCAAACGAGTAAAACCGACTCACCCTGGTAGCGGTGTGACCTGACAGCTCATGTATGAATCAGTTTGTACCACCATTATCTAGATAGCTCAAAATCTGAGTAAAAATGCAGCAATCAAAAGTTACATGTCTCTACTGACAAGGAAAATACGGTAACAGAATAGATGAGTAAAATTACGCGACCTGAACTCAGTATGGAATCGATTGGCACTGGCAATTTGGCTGTCTAACTGGTACATCGTCTCATCTTGGCGACAGATTATTGGCGGAAACGAAACCCCTGAACTCTGAAGCGCTTATATAATGTTCTCGAATTTGCTCCTTTTGGTGAACTCCGACCCTTCGATTGGATATGCGTAGTCTCATGGACCCACTGTGTGCCATGGGGTCCGATCCTCCCAAAAGTTCGGAGACCCATCTCCTTTGTTTCGGCTCGGCGGCGTGGTGATAGAGCTGTTGGTTGGATATCCCCTGTAGATGTTGGCGGACTTGTGCCCTACAATTCGCTTGTTCATGTTCCTGATGAATCAAGACAAACCCGCTGTGGTGGAAATGTGACTGCCCCATGAGGTCTGGGTCACTCACTTACCGGGCGCAGGAGGACAAAGAAATCGGAAATTTGTTGGAAGTAACCTAGCAACAGAGGATATAAGAACACCTTGCAGGCTACGGACCATATATACATGCATCTTCCCCCCTTCGTGTCCACACATTCTTGGTACCACTAGATCTGCAACCATCAAGATGTTCACTAGACTTATGAAGTGCTTGTCGCTCTGGCTGTTCAGCATATCAGCCCTAGCCGACACCCGTCTTCTCGCGCAGGCGCGCCCATCTATTCGCCAGTATGCCACAGGCAAGAATGGAGGTCAGTTCTCACTGTTCAGCGTTCATGCGCATACCGCACGAGGCACACGCAACGCGATGACTAACCTGCCCGCAGTCTCCAAGAACGGCACGACTCCGCAGAACTTCGCGGTGGTGCTCTTCCAGGGCTTTCTCATGCAGGACATGGTTGGCGTGACGGACCCGCTGCAGGTGCTCGCGATTAACTTCCATATGAACCTGTATCTGCTGGCGGAGAGCCTGGACCCCGTGACGACGGAGCCAGCGAACCCGGCGATGAACGCTAAGAACTCGTCCTTCTGGCCGACGGTCGTGCCAACGCACACCTTTGCTACCGCGCCCGACGACATCGAGGTTTTGATCATCCCAGGCGGCCCCGGTGTGCGCAATCCCAACATAACGCCCGTCACCGATTTCATCCGGAACACGTATCCGAAGCTTAAGTATTTAATCACTGTGTGCACGGGCTCCGGGCTGGCGGCCAAGGCCGGTGTGCTCGATGGTAAGCGCGCGACTACGAATAAGAGCGGCTGGTCCGCTATTACGGCCATGGGTCCGAACACGATATGGGTCAGTCCCGCACGATGGGCGGTTGATGGCAATATCTGGACTTCATCCGGGGTAAGTCTATCTCGCACTTTGTAATGGTGATAGAGTTAGTGAGAAATGAGTGCTAATGGTGCCATAGGTGACTGCGGGACTGGATCTCACATTTGCATGGATCAAGGAGGTCTGGGGTGAGGAGTGGGCCGACAAAATCGCTGGCACCGAGGAATACGTTCCTCGACCACAGGACTTTGATCCCTTTGCCCAAAAGTATAACATAACTCCTAACTACTAGATCCCTAGGAGCGGGGTTCTCAAGTGTGAATTTCAATTGCTTTTTCTATCTATGCATTACTATGCATTTTAGATAGCAGCGCGGCGTTAGGTTCGTTTTAGATTCATAGAGGACATCATACCCATAGAGCGTACATAGAGCTTCGATTAATAGCACTGCTAGCTTCAGTGACTTTCCTTATTTCACTGCTTATCGAATATTGATAGTTGTTCTTCCCAGATCTGCGTTCTGGAATTTTATCACGGCCCCTGCCTACAGTATGGATACTCCAGGCATCACCATGTACAAATGTTCAAGACAAATGTAACACATACATATCTTTTAAGCAGGTCTTACAAAATGTGTAGGATATGATCAACTATACTAACCCCCATACATCACAATAGAAACAGCGACTCATGACTGTCAAAGTAAGGTAGCTGGTTAGTATAACATACACTCTTCGTCCATAATATATTGAAAGCTTTCTCAGGGGCCATGAGTCCCTCCACCTGATACCTATCTATGGAAGCTTATAGTTGCTAATCTATTTTTGACAAAAACCAACAGATTAACTCAGTATGGAATGATGAAGAAGGGGGGAAACAACACTAATGTTGACAGTATACCAAGCGGTCTGGGCAAGATCTGGGGTCACGTATGACTCTCCGGCCTGAGCTGTCATACTTCATTCGGTGGATTTACCCGGTATTGCCTAATTCATGTCACTCCTCGCTAGAGAGTAAAGTTTCTGAATTAGCTTCATTCTCTTTGTAAGCTTAATTCAATCGAAGGCCACCATTATACAGTATCTTGAAACCTATATTCCCATCATTGATTAAGCGGGGAACTTGTTTCTGGGCTGTGCCAAGATTGGTGCTTCCTTTCCCCGGTCGTGAAGATATTATAAGTCTATATATCCCGCCCTAGCTCACTTCCCCTCCCCTCATAAATTCGATGCATATCGTAAATGCGTTGTGCGAAGGTTAGCTCTCTGTAATCATGCTCTCAAATTTCAAACTTCGAACTTCAATGATGAACTAGAGCATATAGAGTCAGTATTGCCTCTTTTTCAACGGTTTAGCGAATCCTCAGGTATCCTAAGACCTGTCTCAGGCGTTCTCACACCCGAGTATACCCCAATAGGGAATTCGAGCCTTGAAACAGGAAGGACCGAAAGAGAATAAATGATTCAGGATGAAACTCACTGTCGCTAGCACCAAATCGGCCCATCACGAACGCGCCCAGGAAGATGCCTCCCAGCACAGAAAGGAAGTATCCGACGTTCATCGTCATCACGGCCAACATGCTATGTGCAACAGATTAGCTATCGTCACTCTCGCACCAGCACGAAGAGGTTGGCCGGCTACACCTGCCATAGTCCACCACACTGAGCGTAACATAACGTAGTTCGCTCAACATGACTCAACCCCCGTCCAGTCCACCAGGTAGAAACTCACAGCAAGTACCCCACGCCCCCAATAACCACCTCCAGCACCGCACGCATCGTCTCCGTAGCGACGCGAAACGGGTGACTATTCCACTGCTCACGGACATGGCGCCCCATAAGCTCCGCTCTCCCACTACTACCATCGTAATCGGCCCCATCCTCCGACAGGACCTTATGGTGCTGGTGGCGGTGACGGTGCAGCGCGGGATTAGAGTCGAAGAGGAGGAAGCGCATGGCGAGGAGCACGCGGTGCGTGAGCGCCAGCGCGATCAGGAAGATACAGGTGCCGGCGTAGGTGCCGGTGCCCGACGGCGTCCAGGAAGACGAGTAGAGGGGCGTCGTGACGGCTGAAAAGAAGGTCATCGCCATGTCTGCGCTGGTCATCATCATGGTGGATGAGTCCATGTCCATTCCACCATCGGCGGTCGAGGTGGATGTTGAGCTCGCGGTGGCCATTGTCATTGTGCCTGACATGCCGCTGGTCATTGTCATGTCCATGTTGCCAACAGGTACCGGGTGTTGTTGGTCCTGAGGTCTTCACAAAGCACGATGGCAAATAGAAGTTTGGAACAAAGACTGCAGGACAAAGAATTCGTGGCGCGGAAATCTTTGAAGTCAGATGTGTTAGTGTAGTTCAAGATGATTTATCGATTGTCAATAAGTGAGTATCTAGCTATGTATGTACTTACTGTTGCGCAAGTTTCTCTGCTAGTCAATGTGACGAGGGCCCAAAGGGTTTCAGAACTCGTTTGTCAATAAACTGCCTCACAGATCAATCCCTACCTACCATTACATACGCATACCACTGTGTACCCAACTCTTTTACTTCCTTAGCTGACCCCCACAAGTTCTGTCTCTGCAATGTACGGCGTACGGCGTAACTCCGACCTCTTTGCATATGACGATCTGTCGCGGAGGACCAATGTGGGGCAAGCAAAAGCACGCAGTGAGCTTCCCTGAAATTCGTGCATATTTGTGCCTGGGAGGGTTTGAATTCATTCTTATTGGAAGCCCATCGATTCTGACCACCTTCATAAATCCGCTCCAGGCAAGATTTCGTAGTCGATGCAACATAAGGTGAGGCTGCCTGAGCCACCGGGTCGGGATCCCACGTAGGCTTCTAACTACTTGTAGAAAGGCCAGGATTGGAAATCTGCTCAAACTCTCTCGTGCTGCTGGGTTCTTATATGACCCGGCCTGATCCGTCAATTTCTGCCCCAGATATTGTCAAGCTTTTTGTTATATGCACCCCTCTACATCAGAGCTTATTCCCAGTGGTGATACGTTCCCAGTAGTTCGCAGATTTGAATATGCTCCTCAAATATTTGAAACCCAGAGAATATGCCAGTTCTTCTAGTTTGCGTATCAGGATGTGTATGATTAATTGCTCAATCTTTCGCATATTGCTGTTACAGTATCGTCACAGAGTCTGCAAGTAGGTCACATAGGCTCTGGTCTGGAAGGGATAGTACTTGTTATCATGCTTCCAACAAGAATAATCTGGGATACGAGGGTACGGGGATATGTACCTTTACAACTCTCACAACCTTCACGGATGCACTGCTATGTTTTCTCAATAGGGGTAGAATTGCTCTTGGGTATTGTTTGCATTGGCAATGGTGTATTTATTATTTATTTAACTTTTAAGGAGGGCAGTATCCTTTTCATGACCGAAATAGAATCCGTATTACCATCTAGATGAGATAGTGTCAGTGAGAACTCAGAATCCAAGAGAAGATGACCGGCCGACTTACGAGAAGACCTCCGAGTGCAAGTACACCTCCCGCGCCCCAGGCTTTGAACTCAATATCCTGAGCTGAGCTGCTGCTGCCTCATCCTGCACTATTTTCAATACTTCTCCAGGTCCACAAACGGCGATACCAACTGAAACTCCTGGTTGCAAGGTCGTCTCCCTGATAATTGATGCTATGTCCGGCCGGCCAGACATGACACTGATTGGTAGGCTTTCGACCTCAGTTGTATTGGTTGTCTTCAGGTCCCCACCATGCTTCTCGGAGGGTCCTTCAGGGTCTGAAGACGCACTGTTGCTTTTAGGTCTATGACTACCTGTCTGATATACCGAGATCAGGATGTTCTCGGGGAATGTTTCAATGCCGTTCTCCTCCATGTATTCAAGCAGTGCTTCGCCATACCATCGGACCAACTGCGTATCCCTTGTTGCGATGACCAAATGAATCTTATGCGAGGGCTGGGTGCTCGCCTGCTGGGCTGAACGAAGGAGTGCCTGCATCGCGAAAGGGAGTGAAAGACCAGCTCCAGTACCGCAGGCGATGACGAGACTATGATCGTAGGTGCCGAGTGGTTTTCCTTTCACACCTCCGTAGGGTCCATCGATCAAGACTGGTACACTGAAACCCGGCTGTTTCGCAGCAGCCTTCGCTAGGCGGCCTGTTAACCCGCCCCTAGGTTGTACGTAGAAAACAAGTTTAGAGTGTCCGGCACTGCCTCTTCTGACAGGTATGCTGCAAATCGTGAAGGGATGAGCTGTCAATGCGTGTAAACCTAGATGTACGAATCGAAGAAATACGTGCTGTCCTGGCCTCCATTGAGTCTCCATGGGAATCGTCACCTTTAGGGCTAGATCAGAGACCATGACGAAACGAGCGCGATGTGATAACCCATATTCGAAATAGGTTCGGATCTGTGGGTAGAGGAAGGCGAGCGTGTAAAGCACGCCAGTCGCGACGAAATAGTCCCTACGAAGTAGTCAGTCCTCTATGTCTAGTATAAGGGGGGGATATACCAACCAAGAGCTTAATCGGAAGTCACAGTGGAAAAAGAAGAATAAGACGAATACCAATGCGGCCAGATAATGCGTCGCCTTGAAGAATTCATAGAACCGATTGCTAGTGTCACGTAAGCCACTACTCTGAAATAACTTTTCAGCCGCCAAACTGACCGGATGAAAGAGAGAGAAAAGACTTGAAGATAAGCCTGCGCGAGAAGTGCGACGACCCCAGTCCAGTATACGACGCTGGTGTGCCATTGAGTTACCATATCACCTTTCCAAATATGGTAAATGATGAATGGATACGTATGAACAAGCGCCAGGGCAAACATCGCCCATCCCACCCAATTATGAAATACGATCAGGCGCTCGTGAGAGACACCGGTCAATGTAGCGATCATATTCGCCTTGGTTGATAGTATGATCATGAATGGTAGACAAGCGAGTGCCATCCAGCCTGACCTAGTCCCAAGAGGCGGCGAGCTGCCAAAGCTAGCTGTCGTCGGCCAATAATAGGGCTGTGGTCCTAATGTCATTGCTACGAAATAATCATATTAGTCTGGATTCTTGAAGTGTAGACCTGGCTGTAGTAGGTAAGTCTAAGTTTGCGTGTGGCTTACCCAAGAAGTACACGGCGCCAATGATTAATAGGAGGCAGACTCCTAAAGATGGGGTCTGCCACTGAATAGCGGTTACATGGTAGCGACGGTAGGATAGGAAGCGAGCGCCGCCCACTAACTTCTGCCACCAGACCTTGTTTCTCAGTGACGTGGGAGCAAGTCGCAGACTCCAGAATCCAACGAGACATAAGGCGATGACCGCAATGAAGAAATACACTGTCGGTAGGGCGAAGACATGATCTGCTTCGTACCTGAGAACTCAACTTAGCTTATTTCGATCTGACAAAGAAAGCTGCTCTTGAGGCACTTACCAGTATCGCCAATAACCGCGGCGATATGCGCATTGCTCCGGAGTGAGCTTGCAAGTGTCTGCCCGAGACGAATGAAGCATCACCGGATCATCGAGCCACGGCGTGCCCATGTCCATGCTCATATGGTCCATCATCTTTTATTTTTCCAGTGGTGGCCCCAACTAGATGTAGAAGAGAAGATGAATTTTAAAACTCGAAAAGAAGAGTTCCACTACGTTGGACTCGTGCAACCGAACTCAGTTGCGCCAGTCAAGGGCACTTGTGTTCGAATTCGCTGGTGTTATACAATGATGTTAGGAACAGGAAAGCAATGGACGAATTCGCTGTTTCTATTTTCCATCCTGATGCCGAGCGAGGGTCCGAAGTTGACAGGCATTGTGAGCAAGTTTTGGCTTATAGCCTGAACACTTTGGTTGTCTAATAGGGTGGTAGGTAGGCTCCCACCCAACACCACCAATCAGCTTAGGTCTATGTGTAATTTTTTATATGAGCCACTTCCAGTGACCAGCTCACTAGGCTAACGTTTGGTCCGCATGGGTTGAACTTTGTTATTATGACACCAATAACGGAATCTGTCAAGTCGGGAAGTACGAGAAGAGAAGGGGGGTGGGTGTATTAGCCACCCTTGCAGTGATATTGCAAGGATGTTGGCACTAGGGGGTCCGTTCCTCTCTGCAACGCCGATACTAGTACGACATACCCCAGCATATATCCTTCCGAGGACCAGCCACCTGGATGCAGATTTACTCGCAGTATATTAATAAAGTACATAGTAACTTGCTCACCCGCCGATCCGATCCTTATTGCTATTTTCGTAGTTATCTTATTCTCTATATTCAGTACTCATTTTGTACACACCTCACTAGAGTTTGGGTATTTAAACATGACCTTGCTGCACCCTGACGATGATGGAGCAAGATACTGATATCTTACAGAAACCTGGCATCTATCGATTCGGCTGATAACTAGAACATTAACGGGTAACAGGAAAGTCATAGCATTGAGAGAATCTAAACTACGACAGGAACTATGCAAGCGGACAATGCCCTGTGGATAGAAGTAGTATGTATTACATACAGGGAGACCACTTGACTAAAGAACATCTTCAAAGCATTCTACGAAACTCTCTGCCTGGTACGAATTGCAATGGGAATCTCTGAAGTGTTACTAGATATCGTTGAATTGGAATCTTGTCCAACAGCTTCTCTTGATACTGTATCAAACTGGGATATTGGACTGCAATACGTGGATCAAAACAAGGACGCGGCCTGCTGACGTTCAATATATTCACCATGGAAGCTTGTCGATGCTACATAAGCTTCTTGACTCCTATCTCCACAACTTGAGCTTGGACTTACGTATTTCTCATGCTAGGATGAATTTCCTAATCAATAAGGCAGTCGACAGACTTCTAGAACCTAGCACGCATCGCTATCTTGTTTCCAAGTCCCCTTGCATTCGGTCCCTGATTTTAACCAAGCCCATACTAGAATCTAGCCCCGAGCAGAATCCTACCTTGTTATATCAAGGTTTTGTAGCTCCTCGTCCTACTAAAGTACGGTTAAACCGGTTATCTAATATCACGGCACCTATTCGGGAGCTAACTAAATATACCCTAGATACAGCACCTAACAATATCCAAAGGGATTATTTTAATATGACTTTAAATATCCCGGTAGCTACCCGTAGGTGACCTTAATACAATTGATATCGGTCGTATCTTTTCAAACTGTTGTGAATCAAGACTTTCTTTCATCTATGAAAAGAGATTCTCTTAGGGCTGTCTTTTTATATTAAATAAAGATGATACACTGACTGTTAATATATGTATCAATACGCTATATGAATAACATATCTGATGTTGAGGTTCCTAAGTATTTGACTTCATGTGGCTCACTTGTGGTAGCCCCCATATAAAAATGGAACCACTCTTCCAAGGGGTGTGGGAGCAAATGCGAGATATATTGAGCAAGTTTTATTTGGAAATTCATATTCCATCCTTTCAAATTCTAGCGATTCTAGGACCAGAGGCACACCTTGTAAGCAGCGGGACAATAGCGCCCTAATTGTTCAAATACAGGGTTAATGAGGCTTAGATTGACTTGAGATTCAGCTATTCTAGAGTGGCAGATGACCTGTTATATACACAATGCTACCATTCGTGCCTTGTACTGTACCAGTCCTTGACACTCAATTCAACACTAATAAAGCTGCAGGAGGTGGCGAAACTGTTGTATTTCTCATCATCACAGATGTACAGCTTTCTAGTATACATACATGCCCAAGACAGCGAGTATCCTTCTGTGTAATTACTTTGACTTTGAGCCCTACGAAGTACTCCTACAAGAGTAGCATCAAGCAGGTGTACATAGGTATTGCAGTTCACTACCCATGTTTCAAAAGGACCGTATAGTTTCTCTGGGCGGGAAAGTCAAATACTAAGCCAGTTATATGAGGTGAGCATGAGTTCAAGATCTATCATGAAATACCCAGGATTGTGGTACACAGCATAATTACATGGGCTGACTTGCTGCTTGGCGGAAGTGAAGTACAGAGCTGACTCGTTGCTAGAACGTCGAGAAGGCGGCGAATTACCCATGCCACGTTGTATCTAATATGGTTCGGAGAAGCAAGTCGGAGGCATGAGAAACAGTCTTTTCTAAGTACTGTATTTAATATTTAATTTTGTACACATAATATTGCCAAAAGTTCTTCGATAATGTAGGACAGCATCGCTGAATTCCCTATCTCCAAGGGGCCATCCATGCATAAATAAACAATTTCTGTTCTTCAAAAGATTGACGCATGCTTCCTGTGTCCTCGCCGTCAATCGCCTCATTGTCTGAATCTATATGTGCGATGTAAAGTTATAAAAAGGAGGTATTGTCTCCACGGGCGTTGACGGTTGTCCCAATTCCTTAACTAAGAATCGCGACGGGGGCCTGGCCAGTATGTCTTAGGAGCCGCCGGTTCGGGGAAATTACTCCAGACTTCCCAGTGCGTTCCCCAGGCGCTCGAAGGGGGATTTTTCACGACACAGCCATTTTCCCTGCCGAAAGGAAGGCAATTCTTCGAGTTTCTTTGCGGTCCCCAATGTTCAGCTGCTGGTCCCTGTAGGAGACGAAGTCCGTCCGGATCTGTTACCCAGAACCACTTGATGTTCTCGGGAGAAGGAAAGTTGAACCAGTTTTCCTTCAGCTTGGCGTAGTTCTCTGGCCGGATCTTGAAGATGATCTCCCCTTCCCACATCGGGTCTTCGCCCTGATCCTCTATCACTGCTCTGACCTCCCACAGCTTTGTGCCATCCTGGCGCTCCTGCCGCCACTTCCTGAAGTCGTCGTATCCGACCTTCAAGTCTCCGAGGGAGCCGAACATGCGATGGCATGCACTACAGTATTGGGGGTTAGTATTTGCTCTTTTTAACCAAGTATAGGGGGCTGCAAGGCCTGCCTCAGGAGCTTTAGCCTCTGAACATGTCCCAATAGGGGGTTCTTGCTCCTGAAACAGGCCAAAAGGGGTAACAAATGACCTTGGGTACTACTTACCGCCGCCATCCACGACAACGGCCCTTCTTATCTGATCCAGGCTGCATACGCTCAACCTGCAATGCGTAATTTTCGACGTTGTCTCTGTAGTACTTTATTGTTTCGTGGTCCAGGCCATTTTTACGTCGTTCGATACGGTCCATTCTCCAACGGATGTCGGGTATCACCGCTTGCGAAACCCATTCCTTGTTCCAACGCTTCTGCCATGGTTGTAATTTCTGAGGCTGCTCATTAGGTATTTCGTGCCCAACATCGCGTCTCCTGTCGGAGGGACCTGCGGGAGAGTAAGGCGGTGGTGTGATTTCGTCGAAAAACATCGGAAATGTGGCGCGAATGTTGTCAGTCAGGATGAATGCTTACATCATTGCATATGAGGCTGGATAAATTTGAATGCAGGGCTACTTAGCTATGTCAGCGTATTTATAAAATGTATGCGAGGGAGCGTGCACTCTTTTTATTCCGGCAGAGCCCCTACTTATCCTTCTGATGGTGGGATTTTAGACTTCGTGATTTGGTTTGCGCACGCTATGACAGTCTTTGCGCATCTTAAATTCTACGAAATTTTCCTAGTTCTTACGCTCAATGGTAACTAATACTGAACCTTGTATAAGTGGCATGCATTATATCAAATAGTGAAAAGTGAAATTGGGCTGGTCACGAGGTGTTTCAATTTAGGATATTGAGATATGGGCTTGTTAGATAATCGGGTTGAAGCTGCTCAACTATAACTTCTCGAATCTAGGCCATGAAACAATAATGTACTTCCACAGAGAAGGTCAGTGGACCATTCAAGAACGCTTAGAAGCTGCTCACAATAAAATCCCATCGACGAATAAGCACTAACTTGACTCACTATCTTGATGAAATCAAGATCTAGATTGTTGTTCGCTCCTCTGACTACGTCAACGATGGTATTCGAGATGAGGGCGAACATGATATGGCTCGAAGTTAGAATACCATATATGGTGCCACCGCTCGTGTCTCGTGTATGCCAATGCAAGAAATCATATTGTAGAACTAGAAAATAGATCCTCACCATCATACATATTGCTTCTCCTAAGCCTCCAAACTGCCAAATTGAATCAACAACACCTATCCTTCCTCTTAGTAGTCGCGATATCGAACAAGTCAATAGGTTAGACAAGTGTGGTCCACCATAAGCATATTGCTCATGATCCCACTCGTTGTCCCCTCATAGTCCCTTTCCCCATATACAAATCCAGCATTGCACACTCCTTAAACTGCGCTACTACCACATACTCATCCTCAGGTTCCTAATAATTAAGCTTTCATCGGCGTGGGACGGCTGCGACCGACGGCTGATTACGATAAGATCCGTCTGGTTGACTCACAAATACTTTGAATCTAAAGCTGCTGTGCGACTCCGACTTCGGGAAACGGTGTCTCATACTCTACAGATGCTCGCGTCTATCAGAGAATATTACCGAACTAGCGGACAAGCTGGGTGAAAACGATTCATCTGCCGAGCACGAGTTCACAGCTGCGCGCAGGAGGTTACCTATGGGTTAGGTAAGTCCGCAGACATGTTGATAAGGCTTCCTGACGTAACCCAAATTGACGAAGAGGAGAAACAGCAGGAGAACTATTGAGCGCAGTGTACTGCTGAAGTGAATATCACTTTTCTGCATCACGGCAGAGTCGGGGCAAGGCATCTAAGAGGAGTGATTGATATTCCCTAAAAGGGGCAGGGAGCACTCAGCAGATAAGCAATCTTAAGAAACACGGTTGGGATTTGGATGATACGACCTTTGGTGCTGTTATTAGAAGGTGCTTCAAGGCTCAATTGATAGTAATGCAAACTCAGGCACCTCAATGTAGCCTCTACCTTTGATATAACCGACCTTTCTCGACGAGAACCGCCAACGAAATAAGGGCTCGACTCATTACTTGGCAGAGGCTGAGAAGTGATCCATATCAGCTCGTAGACTACATAGCAGCTAACAGCCATGCATACACATAGACATAGCAAGATAATGCTGCTCCCACTGGGCGAAAAATATCACATACGAGAGCATACCTAGTTCTCCCAAGCCCATGCCATTCGGCATTACTTCGCCCTTCAACATCACCGACATGGACATGCAGTAATTAGTCCATACTCCCCATCATCACCATCCCCCCTACATACACACAACCACAACCACAAGTCACGTCATAGCAGAGCTTCACATCACGATAGTCTGATTTGAGCAAATAATATTCCAAGTATCCGTCTCTGTGGGTATGCGAGTACATGAACTTCCAATGGCCTTGCCCCCCAACCGAGTTCCAAAAAAACGCCGGTGCGATGCTCTCTCCCTCTCTCTCCCGCCCACGCCCACGCCCACACCCCAGCCCACAGGCTTCCCTTCTCCCCCATCCTCCTCCTCCTGCTGTTGTCATTTGAGCCCGAACCCCTCACTCTCATTAACGGCCCTCCACAGGGACTCCTCCAATCTCACCTGGGAGCGGCAGCGGTACAGCGACAAGATATTGAAGCACGTGCGCGCGGAGGGGTATCTGCCCTCGTCGTCGCCAAGGCAATTAATCCTGATCACGAGGGACGCCGCGCCCATGGCGGGGATGCGGTCGCTGCCGGTGATGAAGGAGAGGAGGCGGCGCTGGTGGCGGGGCGGCGCCTGTTCGAACGTGTCCCAGAACCACTGCACCGTCGGTTCGGACTCGGGGTTGACGTGTTTCGGCCAGCCGCTGTAGATGGCAGAACCGCGCAGCGAGTCGATGTCCAATGGTTCGTCCGAGCCGCGAACGAGGAGCTCGATTTCCTCTGGTCGGAAGAGCGTCAATGCGTTCCCGGCGCAGACGGTGAAAAAGCCCCGCTTGAAGGGCTCGAATTGCCGAGTGACGGCCGTGTCAAGTAGGTATCTCACGTAAAGGTCGACGTAATCTCGTCGGTTGGCGTTTGTGACCATCTTAGTCTCACCTCCCGGACAAAGAGGCACTCGGGTTCTGGTGCCGTACTTCTCATTTTCTATGAGGAAGTCAAGGCAGAACGTAGACTGGACGTCACCCTCAAAATCTAATAATTGGCGAAGTCCCCTTGCTAACGCTGGACGAAACTCGGCCAAATCATCTAAGGTATAATTCATGGCTGGGCGCGAGTGAGCAGGCGCGCCAACAGCTGGAGGAGGTGCAGAGGCAAGCAATTTTCGGAAAGCAAAAGGGGGGAAAGCGACATCGAGTATCGTCGAGTTGTATATAGCGAGACCAAGCAATACCCCGACCAGGAAATACTGATCGGACGTCTCAAAGGTGTTCGGGTTGAAGTAGCAAAATTTCGAATCCTCGTCATAAACGAAGAGTCCTAAGACAGTCAGCCATTATCTCACAGGGGAATAGATATCCGTGCGTACCATGATCCGGGTTGAACACCTCCCTCACCAAGAGAAGAAACCATTCCTTTCGAAGACCACCTCCATCAACGCCCTCCTCTCCTTGGAACTCAATGCGCAAGCCCTTTTTTATATCCTCACTACCACTGCCGACAACTTCACTCACCTGCTTGAGGCTGTCTTCCACCAGGCATTCCCGACGAATGTGAAGAACGAGGTATTGTGCATAGTTCTTATGCGTTAAAATGCTATCAAAGAAGGCCTCTCGCGCTTTACCTGCCATCTGGCGTTTGGCATCGAATTCTAGAATCTGTATCTTCGCCCAAATGCTTAGGAAAAAGGGGTACTGGCAGAAAGCAAACTTGGTGCGTTTCGTTTCCCACATTTCAAAGTCGGCTTTGAAATCCAGGCAATCCACCAACGTATTGTAAAAGTCGCTTGTTGTTAACATGCGACCGTGGCTGCGCCCGTCAGGACCATCATTACGTCGAACGTGTGTCAAGTTATTTGCAGCGAATATCAGGGCCATGACTCTCGCAGCTGCTTTGAGCTGCCAGTCGTCCGTATATGCTGCACGGATGGGTTCGGGAGGTTGCTGTTGTTTTTTCGATGATTTTGAGGCCTCTAAAGCAGCGTGTAGCGTTGCTGGTGTAGCACCAGTGCGTGTGTTAGGAATCTGGGGGATGAGACCACCCGTTACATCCACCTTAGGCTCCAATTTCTTTTCGCTTTGGCGGTTTAACCGGTAGGTAACGAAGCCACTGACAAGGTCCTTCGTCTGAAGGAAGAGATGCTCAGGCAGTCTAGAGAGCCACGTGACTAAATGATGATGACACTGTTCAGAGGAGTTCGCTAAAAGACCAAGAATTCGCTTGATGATACCGGAATGCCGCCCTAAGGAAGACCTAGCTTGGTGTTCTGGGTCTCGTTCGGAGGCTGCGCTCTTGCCTTTGCTCAAATGCTGATATTGGCCCACGTACGTCTTGCATCCCGGGATGAGGAGTGGATTAGCCAACATCAAGAGCAGGAAGCGAACATCCTGGGGCTCTGCCATTAATCTGCCGGGTCGTTTCAAAAGCATTTCTGTACACTTCAACAAAAGTCTCTGGACGTGTTCCTGGGCCTCAAGAAGCATTGCGTCCAGCTGCCGTAACCTTGCGTCTGGTAGCTGTTGAGATGGATCAAGCTGTAACATCTCTTCGTATACTTCCGGCCAAAGCTCAGCTGTGTTGATTATTGCATGGTACCATTCCATGGCTTCACCCCAGTCAATTCGTGGCGATTTAGGGGTCACGATCGACGGTGCTTTGTCGTTTCGTCGAGAAGAGCTCCTGGTAGGCGGCGCATCTTCTTGGCCACCGGTCCACCATGCACCATTCTCAGCAAAGTTGCCCAGGAGAAGCAGTTTAGGGTCGAGTTCGGAGATAGGTGCATCATCTTGAACATGTGGTTCCCTCCGACTTTCCGTAGCACGCCTTCTCGCAGCTTCGGCAGGCATCCTTGAGGTAACACTCACGCGCCGAGGGACAAAAGAGTGGTTCACACATGGTTGAATACCAAAGCATAAAACAATATAGTCTTCTAATTTCTTAAATATCCTCTTGGGTTCCGGCTCAGGAGGCTTGATATTTGTGTTAGAGCTGTTTCCTCCTGCTTGGGCCCCAAGAGGAAACGTGGAGCTCCGGACGTCGGGATACGAGGTGGAGTAGGACCTCGCACCATTGTTCAGAGGATTTGGTTCAAGACCGAGATCAGAGAACTCGTCGAATACGGCGTTACAAATATAGGCTGGCGGAGTGGCACTCGAAGACGGCGAACTGTCTTGCTTACTCGGCGATTCTCGCGGTGCAAGGTACTCATCTGACGGCCTGGATGGCGGTTGCAATGGCCAGGCTTCGGGATGTTCTCGATCCGATTGTGTCGACATCCAAGAATGTAACGAGGAACGCAAGCACTGCTTAATCAAAGCCTTGGTATGGTTAAGGGATATTGAATCTGCTATGGTCATAAGTATACAACTTGTCTTGGGTTTATGGCAGGACATACGGGGAGGCGGGGGAGGCCGTGAGGGATTGGGTTTGCTCTCCTGAGGTTGCACGGCGCCTCTATTATTCACTGAGGGTTGAGCCCCGGTAAAACTAGCAACAGGATCATGAGGCTTGAGATCATTTATGGTCAAGCAGATCGTGCATCGAAAGATGTCCAGATCCTGCGGCCAACGGACTAGAGCAGCACATGTCATACAATTTCCAGTCGCAAACTCTGCCGGTCCACGCGGCACCCTCCTGGGAGCCGCTGTCTGGGGCAGGCTCGGCAGTGGTTTGGACTTGAGGGGATCGTTATCGACAAGCCCCTCGTTGCCAGGTCCGTGACCAGGTCCGTGGACAGGTCCGTTACCAGGTCCGCCGCCATGCTTCTTTTTCTTGCTCGAAAATAACGAGGGAAATGGGTTGCTCATTGAGCGGGAGTGCTGGGCAGGACGTTTAGGTTTCTGGATGGCAAAATCGTCGTCGTCGTCGGAACTGGACTCGACTTGAACCTGATTGTTTCGGTAGACGTCGAAGTCGGGAAACCTCGGGTTGGGTCTCGGTGGTGGACGGGGCAACTCGTTCATGGGCTGATCACGAAGCGCGAAGTCACGGTGGCCGTAAGAAGGCCGGTTGGGACGGGAAGACATTATGCTTGCTGCTGGGTAAAGGAAACCCGTGGAAGCTGTAAAAGCTTACTGGCAGGAAGGGGCGATTACCTCTGCATCTGTGCAGGAAGTTTATTTCCGGATAGCTTAGATATCGACAACCTAAGTAGTACTAGGTAGGGACGTTGTCGAGCTGGAACTGTTCTAACTGCGGCAATGTCTACCCGAGCCGAGAGTTAATGTGTTGGGCACCCGTTCAGCAACCGAGGCGCTCATTTACAGATTTCGAGTCAGTCATGTAGGGTCGCTGCAGGGGACATAGACGTCGACAGTCATTGCAAATATTTATGATTAGAACTGTAGGTGATCTCGTACGTATGTGCGGGATAGAGAGAGGCTTCGAGAGCGAGTGGGTTAAGCAGAGGAGCAAGACGAATGAATGGATGAATGAATGAACAAATGGAGGTTTCGTATCGTGTGGTGGAAATTGGCACGTTAGATTGGAAAGTGTTGAAAGCATTAGCGAATCGTAGCGCTTGCCGTTCCCCGAAAGAAGTCTCCCCCTGTACCTACCGTCCCATCCACTGGCATCCAGCTACCGTCTTACCCTCCCCACAAGCCCACAAGCCCCCCAAGTGCCAGTCCCCGCATTAAATACAAGGGATCTCTTCCACGGTTCTTATTCATACGCAGTAATATGTGTAAACCGTTACATATGTATGTACTGTACACGTGTGTACTTGTGTGTTTGTAGGCCGTTTCACCTGCTGGATTCGTACCTCGTCTTTGGTAATCTCGTTGCATTTGTGGGAGGGTCCCCATCAGACCCGTTTTCAGACGGGGTGAAACATTCCTCATCTGTCGGTGCCAGACGCTGACACTTCAACGCTGATGATGACATTTGCAGCATTGACGGCAGACCCAAGGCCAAATTACTATTATCATATCAGTGATTCGTCATTCTGCCGGTGGGCAGTCCAGACCGCCACCTTGTCGATTAAAATAGACTTTGTTTCCCCTCATACGCTGCCTACATAATCGTATGTATAATCGTATATAATCGTATCGATATCCCAGACTCGCCCTGATGCCGGGAACTGTCACCGCTGCATACACAGTAGACCATGCAGATGCAGCGGGTGGCTGACTGCCATGAAGTTAGTTCCCATCTACCCGGTTTAAAGACTCCACCGGCACCAGCACCAACACGGCAAACACCTTCCCTCACGGGCGACCGATGCTCGAAAGATAAGCCGGAATTCGAGATACAAACAATGTATATTCAACTTCAAGGAGTCCATTCAAATGAGCTTCGATGACTCGGATTTCATATTCTACATAAAACGTTTATTGAAGGATACATGAATCTCACACATTCAGAGCTCTGTTGCAATATTGAACGGTCACGACATAGAGACAGCTACATCGTGTGTCACTTTATATCAATAATCAAGTAGGTTGCTATGCCTTATAAAGAACCAATCTTATAAAGCAAGCGGAGTCTTCTGCCCTATCAGTAATACTAGTTGAAATTATAGGACCGGCTGGTTTGCATGCAACTTTATCAGAAACCCGACGTAGCTAGCCGGGTCTCATCCAATCGCAAACAATATGAAAGCCGCCTTTCGCTATCTACATTAGCTTATGACACTGTTTCTAACAGGAGTCATAAACGAAGGTGCCATTCGCCGTTTATATCTTGCAATATCAAGTAGACGCCTGGGCCTTCAAAGTCTATGTAGTCTAAGGGCTTCTAGTACTATAACCACCTAGAGTTGAGTTAGTCTCGATTCTCAACAGCGCTATATGGTTATTCATTCATAGCTCTTCTCAATCCCTTCATTTTCTGCTTTCATACATACATATTGTCGTCAATTGAAGTTAAAATGCCGTTGATTTACTCGATCAGGAGTTGAGAACATGAGAGGGTTTTCGGGTACTAAGTGTAGCTTGTCATTTATGACAACGACATTCTCCTCGACTTCTTAGTTTATCTTATATTCGTCTACAGTCTGGCTAGGAAAGCAACATCTTTGAAGCCAAGATGCAAGCCAAGATATCATGTGCTAGACGAGCATTCATCACTAAGTCATCTCATCCACTAATAAGTCTAGTCACCAAATCAAGCATACATTCAGTATTGGCCAGTATCAACGTCCATTTTTGCGGGAACTGAATGTCTAAGGAGAACAGATAGAAGCGTACAAGGTAATTCGGCTGCGAAGACAGCTATTATATTCTCGTGGTCAATCATCCCGCTGGACCTGCAGCCAAGCCATATATGACGTATATAGTCCGGGGGGGCCAATTACAGGACAAGTACCAGCATTCATCTCAGCGAATACCCTCGAGGCCATGGGATTGAGTTGCAAAGATGCATCGAATTCTTCAAGGTATAATTCCTTGATATCATGTGAATCGAGATGTGTTCACTGGCATAAGAAGCCCTTATGACTCAACACGTCATCCTGTCGTCCGCGCATGATCGAGGGTATAAAATAGAAGCAAGATTGCTAGCGAGCTCTAATGGATCAGCAAGATCATCAAGTATACAAAACATTCACAGCTCATAAAATTCACGGCTTGTATTCTATCGACCCGAACTTTATAAGTCAGCATCAAACAATCATGGACTCAGCCGGCGCCAAATCAGTCATGACTCGAGACATGGAGGAGCTTACCACTGGCAAGGAGAACATCTCTCACTCAGTCCAGGGACACAAGGCAAACCTGTCTAACCCGAGTACATTCACACAGAGTAATCCTTCGGCTTCCAGTGCTGACTCTAGCAGACACCAGTGACGCTTCAAAGGAGAACAGCCGTAAGGCAATCGATGAGATGGGCGGTGATGCTGCGCACTACGGCAATAAAGACGACCCTCGCAGCAAGAACGCCGCGGATGAGCTTGAAGGCAGCCGAGCGATGGCTGTTGAGTAAGATGTTGTTCTTTCAAAAGATATCATGTCCATGATTGATAAGGACCTTTCTTGGGTTTGAGGGTTTCCAAATTACTAGTTTTCATATTGCTTGTGTTTCTTATAAGATTGGATGTGTATTTGGGCCAACTTGTACTCCTAAGCGGCAATAGATAGGTATATCATTTCGGCCTTGACAGGAGACACAGCATTTATGTGTTGTCCATGCGTTGCGTAATAGTTCCGGTAGGGCTTATAGCCAATCAAGGTATACCTGAGTATAGAACTCGCAAATGGAGTAATGTAGTTTGAGCTGCAGTTGCGACTTGCAATGCTGTAGGGTTTTCCATAATGCATTTGATTATTCTTTAGGGTCTGCTTTTCGACTCTCTTGTACGCCGTCTGCATAACCAAGGCAATTGTCCCGTCCCATAGACCTCGTGTCCACTATTCACGAGATCTAGAACACTTCCAGGGGTGATCACTTGATCCCTAAGGTAGTACCTTCCCTCAGGTTTAGGTAACGAGAAACAACGATTTCCTGGTTTTCTGCACTTGGGAATATGCATGATACATGTGCTTTAGAGCAACGGGATACCTAGGTGGGATGCTGTTGCGCATTGTCCCTCATCCCACTGGTGCAGCAATGTTTCCTGTGCACATGTGTATTTTGAGATCCATAAGTACGCAGAGTTCGTCTTCCCTGGTATGGGTGCTTCCGCGCCTGGTCGCCACTCGTGGGCATAGGCAGATTACACCTGCGTCACTCCGGTATCGTAGATAGGGCCTTGCTTAACGACAAGAAGCCAAACAAGGTAGAGAGCACGAGCTTAATAAACAGCGGCGCGAGCCGGGGGACAGTCACGGGTCGACTTTCGTTGCTCCGAAGATACTTGGCTTACTGCAGCTCGGGTGCATGGTCCAATGGTGATAAAAGCTACGGGATGCGGAAGCCTTGCCATCATCACATTGGGCATCGATCGAAAAAGGTGAGGACGTCTAGGTGTTTGTCGTCTTTGGGTCCGCGCGTCTTGACTACATTTGCAGCTTGAATATAATTAGTTTTGTTAGCTCAATGATGCATATACATCTACAATACTTTCTTTCAGACTACACGTGTGTTTTTATCGGCTTGATCAGTCCCCGGCTGAGGCGAACTGGAACTTTCCGATGTTGTGCTACCCAGAGGTCTCGCTCGCCCTGAATCTTGTGGTGGAAAGAGCTTTGCATATCCATGTAGACTCAGTATCCCATCACACATGTAAGTTATGAAGGCTCGTTATCTCAACCCGTGAATAGCAAGACGAGCTGTTGAAGGCAGACTTGAATTTCGTCTTACTTCGATGTAAATGTTAAGAGGATGAGTTATGAAGTTTGAAATCAGAGCTGCCTAGGATCGCGATAAGAGTTACGATAATGATAAGGATACTGTATCGATAAGGATAACAACATATGTGGCTCTAGAATTTCAAAACCAAAGAGCGAATCGCAATTCTACCTAGCCAACTGGACTAAACCATCAACATAGCCATCACATAAGTCTTTATAAACAACAGCCTAATCTGATACATATGATAGTCAGCATCAGCAACTTTAGTGCCAACTTGCCTGAGACGATTATCCTGTTTGAGATTGACTCTGTCCTCATGTGTAGCTTTGTCATAATCAGCCCAGGACTTTTTGCATGTGACAGCCCTACGTAATAAGCATGGGTTAAAACATTATTGATCTCACAGCCACTCCTATTGGGCGCATGAATGTTGAGACACTCAAGTCGGGTAATGATCTTGAGCAGCCCCTGCCTTATCTCGTTCTAGCATTCTATCCTATTTCAATAGTTTCAGCCAATGATCAGCTGCTGCGCCTATGTAAAACCAGCTTTCAACTTTGTCGTCATCTGCTATGTATTTCATCTTTAAACACCTCTGTGAACCAGTGATTTCACAGCCAGCACCCTATCACTGACCTCCACGAAGCAGATCTTTACCCCCCATCGTGAACCGTGACTAGGCAACATATGCTGGGTTCGATCGACCGGGAGAGTTACACTGAAACAACGATCGATAGACGAGGCCTCCACAACCTACTCTGCCACTCACTCACACACTCACACACACACACACACACCCACGAGACTACCACACAGGCGGCCACAGTCACTCAACTGATGCAACCCTACAGTTTGCCTCGAGCCGTCCCATCTTACGTAGCAAACAAACAACATCCCTAGGATATATAAAATAAACACCGTAAGCACTACAGCCCACTCCTCCTGAACAATGGACTTCAGCTTCCAATCATTAGTCCAGCATCACTCCAGCCAGATGGACGTCGCCTTTCAGAACATCGTGAGGTACATCCTCGGCCACAGCGAGCTAGTGATCTCTCTCATCCGCATCAGCAATGTCACCGAAGAGTAAGTACCTATGCATATGAACCGCCTCCTCTCCTCCCTCTATATCGATTCCCCCTTACATCAGTATCTGGTTACACACATCTTCAAACCCCCTTCTAACCCCCCTCCCAGCTCCTTCCACGTCTCGATCGAGGCGCGCGCGACGAACACCGGGCCCGCGAAGGCGACGCTAACGCCGATGACGATGGACCTGTGCGGGCCGGGGGGCTGCTTCGGGCAAGTCACACTCCCGCAGATCATGACGACGTCCGGCGGCGCCCCGATCAAGGTGACCAACCAGCTGGTGCGGATCACGGACGCGAGCGCGCTGCAGGCCTTCATCCGCCCCGTCATCTGCGCCACCAACGCGACCCTCTCCCTGAAGAACGGCCACACCACCGTCCTCTCCCTCGGCCTCGGCCCCAAGCCCATCACCTACGAGAAGGAGATCCCCATGGCCGGCATGTGCGGCCCCACCATCCGCGTCCAGCGCGCCACCACCACGCAGAAGCACCCCGGCGCGGGAGCGGGCGCCGGTGCGCTCGCAGTCACGATTCGTGTTATGAACCCGAGCCCCATGGAGCTCAGCTTTGGGATCTGCGGGTTCGAGATCCAGGATGCGCAGGGCCGCGTATTGGCGGACCTCAAGGGCCGTCTCGATATCCGCCGCGGCCACTTCGAAGCCACGCTGCAGGGGAACGTAGACCGGAAGGTCGCCGTGGCGGCACTAGGGCAGGCACAGATGCGGTTAGTGGGCAAGCGGTGCGCGGGGGCGGGGTGGTGCGATGACACGGTCAAGGGGATCGACGTGCCGCTCGCGAACATGCAGAAGGTGTTCAAGGCGCTGGGGATCACATGCGAGGAAGAGGACGACGACGAGCCGGAGGAGGAGCTGATCAATGAGAAGCAGGCGGAGGCGAAGCGGGAGAGTTGGTGGAGCACCACGAAGTTCTGGAAGGCGTGATGATAGTCCGTGTGGTGTGGTGGTAGACACAAGCGGCGGCGGGAAGAAGAAGAGATCTCGATATGTGAACTTTGCGTGGATTTCAGAAAGCGGATCGGCTGCGTCGATGTAGACAGGCGGAAAGGGCACACGGAGTTTGGAGTTTAAATACCCCTGAACGGATAAGTGGACTTCGTTCGTTGACTTTTATGTCTAGACACTTGCGATAGCTTCTATAGAACTTAAGAATATGATACAATCCATTATGAACTCCCTACTCCCGCTGTTTTTAATTTCGGAAGCCTCATCATGTCGATGGCCTCTACAAGTACAAACATCTCACTTAACACTTAGGCAACGATATTCCAACCATCTGAACATACTCAGCTCGCACAACGACCGTACACCACTGCATCCCTTTTAGTTGACCACTAACTGGTCCCTGTAATATCCTCAATAACCATTTGTCTCGGGAATACATGCACATATGACACCCAGTGACACGATCGACGACATAGCGCAACAACCCAGCATCACGTCATTTCTAAGTTACGGTGACTCGAGTGAAGTCCGCACATAAAGCTGACAATAACAGACAAAGGAACGAGACATCATCAGCTTAAGAAGAACGTATTTCATTATACTAAGCTCGAGATAGAAGGGGAGGTATGCCACTACAAACTCTCGAATGTGGATACATACAGAGCAGGTCGTAAGATCCAGGGACGCCGTGTCACATTACAAATGTCTTGTTTATCTCCTTCCGCATAGCCGCAGGCAGCTCGTAGTACCGCATTCCTGCAGTAAACCTGCGGTGTGAGCCAGGCAGATCCCTAGGCCCGTGTATATTCATCTAGATATAAACATCCAACCCAGGGGAATAGACCAGCAGAGTATACACAACCGGGGATCAGCAGCCCATTATTCCCCGTCAAACCCCCGATGCAAACCCCATCCGATGTCCAGATTAGCTCCTGTCAGAGCTGCAGCTGACGTGATAGCTGGGATCGTGGCTTTAAGTGGTTCCCACGATCATGCATGGCCATCAAGGTCGTGGGGAACGACGATGCTTATATTGACGACGAACGACGACCAACAGTCAATAATCGACCAACCATTATTCCTCCGTCCTGTCATTCATTAAAGCAAGGGGTCTGCAATGTGACACTCGCTAGGTTACGCCTCCCCAATACGGAAGACAAGACGCCGTTGATTGGCTGGTCTCAACTACAAGTCATCACATATATCACATTGGAAGCGCATGTAGGGGGCACGGCGAATGGTTATTTCTCTGAACATTTTTTTCACTTATTTATCTGCACTCTATGCAACCTGTCTACGTAATCTTGACCGGATGGATAGCGCCCTCGCATTCAAGCTTAGGGTATATACTGATTTAGTCGAAGACGATGACAGCCTTGATGGCGGACTTGTTGCGGATGCTCTCGAGGGCTTCGGCCCATTGCTCGAGCTTGAAGACCTTGTTGACGATACCCTTGGTCTTGACCTTGCCGCTGTCTAGGTAGTCGACGGTGGCGGGGAACATGTAAGTCTCGGAGAAGGAACCGATGATGGTAATTTCTAATTACAATCAGTATAATTCACATTGGAGTCAATCGATCGACTTACCATCACCGAAGATCTTGGATGGTGCCCAAGAGACACGGGCGGAGTTGGGGTAAACACCATAGCAGACAAGCTTGCCTCCTCGGCGGACGTAGTTGATGGCGTCCTCCAGGACCTTGGAGCTTCCACTGGCCTCAACGACTACACAATACGTCAGTGTCAATTACACAAATCCCGCCACTACGTTCACATACCGATATCGAAGCCGTACGGGTTGTCTTTCTTAATCTTCTCCCACTGGGGACCGGGGTTCGACCGGGAGAGAGGGACATAGAAATCGGCGGCGTCGAGGCTCTTCGCCAACTCCAACTTGGTGCCCTCGGGGGCGGCGATGGTCAATTGCGAGACACCGGAGTGCTTGAGGAATTGGGCCATCATCAGACCGGTAGGGCCGGCACCGATCAGCAGGGCGTGAGAACCAGCCTTAGGGGCGATCTTCTCGAGGCCGTGCATGGCGCAAGAAGCGGGTTCGATGAGGGTGGCATCGACATCGCTAATGTTGTTGATCTTGAATAGACGGCCCTGTGTGTAGGAGGCCTGGATCACGAAATCAGCGAATTAGTCGAGCGAACCGAACCGAGGACTGGGGGGCACACGCACGTATTCAGCAAAACCACCATCTAATCCGAGAACACCGTGCGCCTTGAAGTCCTCGCAGAGCAACTCCTGGCCTCTTCGGCAGTAGAAGCTGTGGAAGCGTGAGTCAATTGCATTGTTCACAAGGAAAGACAGGATGGAGAAAAGCTACTCACCAGTGACCGCAGAGTTCTGAGTTGTCGGCAGCGACACGGTCGCCGATGTTGAAGCCCTTGACGTCATCGGCAAAGCCTGGGTGGTTGTGAGCTTACTGTGTAGGACTTGTCATCTGGACAGAAAAACTTACCGACAACCTCGCCAATAGTCTCGTGTCCTGGAATGAGGGGGAATTCAGCAATGAACTCTCCCTCGTGGATGTGCAGGTCGGTGCCGCAAACACCGCAAGCCTGTATACCCCGTGTTAGTGCGGAGGAAATGAGAGGAAGCCCAACTATTTGGTCTGACTTGCCTTGACCTTAACGAGGACGTCGCCGGCGCGTAGCTTGGGCAGAGGCACGTTGACAATGCTCCATACCTCTGGCTTCTCATATCTACGGATGGAGCGGTTAGCGCATTACAGAAGACAACAGACTCAAAAAGCTCTATTGGGTTTGAAGCCGTCGAACTAAAGTCTTTCTGGAGCTTTAGATCGAAAATATAGCTTACCTGAGAGCCTTCATGGACTGGGGAAGGGAGGCCATTTTGATGTCTGGAAGCTATGGGCGTGTCGTAAGATGAGGGGTAGTCTAACAAGGAGGTGGTCTTGTCAAAGTTCAACGAGAGAGAATTTAAGTATAAGATGAGACAAAGGAGGAAACTCTAGTTAGTCTAAGTGGCTTGAGACTTCAAGTTATTTAAGAGCTCACGTTGCAGAAGATGAGTCTAGGGTATTGAGTGTTATGTCTGGAAAGAATTCTACTCTGGGAAGAAAACTTGAAAAGAGGAAGTCTTCTAGAATTGTCTTCTTTTATTGTGCAGCAGAGACACGGGAACGCCAATGGGATGTGTGTGCCCGTCGCCACCAAGAGCTATCGAGGAATTGAAGGAGGGGCAGCAGCTTCACTTAGACCCCGCTGTGGGACTTTCATCAGTACATGCGATCACCACGCAGACACGCTGATGAGCTAGACCAGGTTGTCAAGTCGATTGCGGTGACAGTGTGACAGGGTTTGCCCAGAGACGGCCCCACTGCCATAACTCGATACGCAGGTAAAAGAGAAAAAATTGGTAACGCTGACTCCACTCGGAAGCACTTACAAGTACTTATAGAGATCCAGTGCCTAGCATTTAGGTAATCGAACAACGTAGTCCGTTATCAATGAAGCTCATAGCCTTACGTGTAGACGTCATTCTGCTGGACCCGGCGGCGTCATTGCGCTCCTATAACGCCGAAGTTATATTGAACATCATAGCTACTGTATGTCTATCGGCCTTGTTACTGTCAACAGCTTTTACTCCCGCATAGGTAACAACTCAATCGGGCCCTGTTATCAGTATCAGAACACTTCAATGTTCGGCTCTGCCTTTCTCCATGCGGTATTAGGTTCCAATGGACGGAAGACGGGTACTTAGCCAGTTACCTCATCAGGTGCTCCCCGTGGCTGCTTGGCTATCATGTGGTGGTTGAGATAATTCTGGAAGTTTGTTGAGCAGACGGAAAGCCACTCCTCAATTATTTGTTAAGCCCGTGGGATGGTGCATAGAGTGTAACTTTGAGACTGTTGCAACTTGCAAGTAGCCAATGCGAAGCTACACTGACTGATTGGTCTCCGACCTTCGTAGTAAGTATTTGCGGCTATTGACCAAGATAGGGTGGTTACAAGTAAATGATTACATAGCTTTGGACCATGACTATATGTATATTTCTAAGGATTAGTTGGTTTCATAACAAATATCTAACGTCGTGTTGTGATTGTGTACCATCAGTCAGCCAGTCAATAGAATCGTGTGGCTTACCCCACGCTGCAAGGTAGAAGAAAACCGCCCATGTGGTGGGATATCGTGGTGACACTTGCCATGAATTACTGAGATAGCTTTAAGGTTAGTGTTGATATCCTGCATGCTTGGCCGGGGAAAGCAATGATACCTGAACTCTATGATGGCTTTTAGCAATATATGGAAGATACGACTGCTCATTCAAAATCTCCTAATACGATGTAGAGTATAAGTACTTTAGGTACTCCATACCTCGTTCTTCGCAGAATGGAATGTTCTTGGAGGTTATAGCTTGGCGCGCATACTCGACCCGAAAGACGGTCTCCTCAACTTCAATAATTACCTGCATTGAATCGAATCGACGCAGCTAGGGTTCTTCTACCATTGATCGCATACATAGGCAATAAATCCGGGGTTGGTGGGATACTATCCACCCTTGCAATGCAAGGCTTACCATGGGTGGGAAAGGACAATTGGCTGCTTATGAGCCGCGGTATGCAGTCCAGACACGTATACATATGATGATGGTCTGATTCAACTTGTCCACATCTGATTTTGGCCTACCATACGAGCGAGCTCTGAGACATTCGGTGAAATCACACGTTGAAGTTGCCCTTCCTGAAGAATCGCCGTAGAGATCACACCGCCGCCTCGGTCAACTAGTCGCAGATGTTGCTATATGTAGCCTGATATCTGGGAAGACTTGATCAAGTCAAATCGTCCCTTCACGAAAAAATCAAAGAGTACACCCTGGCAGATTCACAGTGTCACGCGTAGTTTCATCGAGGAAAAGGTTGGTTTCTGTATGGCAAAAGCATGTCCGTGATTCATAGATGATTTCCGAGGAATTGACCTCCTAATAACTCCCACCCGTGCATCCGAGGTGCCCCTCACGAGTTTATATCACGCCAGCAGAAGCGCGACTATTGCAGGTTCTCCATTCCCTAGAGTACATGTCCATGCCGGCTCTCATATGCGTCGAAGGAATTTTCAGAGTAGACTAAGCTCCTTACGAGGGGGGAGCGCCACGGCCACGGCCGAATCCACCACGGCTGATAATAGTTAGTATTGAGACAGCATAGGCAGTTTGTATGTTGGGGTATACTCACAATTGAGGGTTGAATTCACCAGGAGCGCCACCCTCCTTACCGCCCTCACCAGCATCCCGTCTTCGGTAGCCACCCTCTCGGTCGCCACGGTCACCACGGTCGCCGCCACGTCCACGGCCAAACGGTCTTCTCTCACGCTCGCCCTCGCCCATCATGCCTCGGGGAGGAGCATGCGATCGCTGTTGCTTGATGTGTGTGGCGGGGACGATCTCAGCGGGGAGGTGAAGCCATTCGCGGAGGTAGTCGAGGCCCTCGGGGGTGAGGGTGTAGTAGTAGTATTGCCAGGAGAATTGGGTCTTGACGTAGCCGCGAGAGTTCAAGGACTGGCAGGCCTTGACGACGAACAGGTTCTTCGTGTCGATGTCCGGGTGCTTGGGCAGGTTGAAGTCCTTCTTCGCGACCATCACGCCCTCTCGGAAGAGGT
Source organism: Whalleya microplaca (assembly GCA_022497155.1). Lineage (NCBI taxonomy): Eukaryota > Fungi > Ascomycota > Sordariomycetes > Xylariales > Xylariaceae > Whalleya > Whalleya microplaca. Next base: position 1,361,576 of record MU385713.1, on the reverse strand, counting down.
ACTACCAGGCACACAAAAATGTTAGCGCTCGCATTCTCACAAACGACTTCGAAAATCGGTTTCAGTCATTTATCTAACCTCGTGGATCTTCTTGCGGTCAGACTTCGGAATCAGCATCTTGGCGGTTGATTATGGCGACAAGATGTTGAGGTCTGGGTGGGCGTGGGTGATGTGAAGTTGGCGGGCTGATACTTTTGATTGCAATGAATTGAAGATCGGGTAAATTTTTGGTTGTGCGCAAAAACCCTATGGTGGAGTAGCAAGCGATGGCTGACTGTGGCTGTGTGGTTGTGATTTTTGCGCATGGACCACACAATAGCTTATGTAATGAATCGTACCTTATGTGACAGACCAAACCTTAACCTTGTTGCCATTGTACAGTTTGGATAAGCTGATAAGACTTGCCATAGAGTTTCCGCTGCCAAGCTGGTTTGCAATCTACGAACAATAATGAGGCTACATAATATTCGCTTCTAATCCGTATATGTCCATATCATGATGAATATGTTTACGTCCGGGTGCTATCTACCTAGGTACAAAACGACGCATCTATGGCGCATAGGACAGACAGAGTACCACTCTCGAGACAGAGCTAACGTTTCGCGCGTATATGTCTATATATATGTTACCTGAGGCGATAATGCACGGTAATGGTTTCTGGCTAGGCCTCAGATGCTACAGGTAAAGGAGGTAGAAGAATACCTACATACCTAGGTAGGTAGTTAATTTCATTCTGAGCGACGGAAGCAGCGAAATATATAGCATGAGTGGCTCTTGATTCCGATGAACACCAGTAGCTTGGATAGACTAAATGAAAACCTACAAGGCTTCACAAGATAATGGCTAGGTATCAGGCACTATGTACTGTATAGAGCATCAAGAGTATCATAAGGCGTGTGTACCAAGGCCAAACCGAATGACTGCTATGAAGAAAAAAGGATGGGAAAAAAAACGCCAAAAAAATTGGTAGCTTCTCTTTGATTGAGCGTGTCATCCTTAGTGCAGGGGCCATGCTAATCTTCTCTCTGTGATGCAGTTAGTATGAGTTGAACCCAAGGACCTTCAGAGGTGCACTTACGTATCGTTTCAAATTGACCAAATGCCCGAAGGCGAAATCCAGTTAGCTAGTTTGCATTATATACCTTGGTTCAGCCGGGCAAAACCTGGCCCACAAAGTTCCGCTGCTGAATAAGTGGGGCTGCATTGATCAATCGATAACCTACCTAGCCGCTCTGGCCGCCTAGGTCCCTGGTAATAAACCGTACCTGCAGTGCCATTGCATTTCCGGTCAACCATCAACCTTCAACACTTCAATCTTTCAATCACCATCACCACTATCGCCACCATCGCCCTGAAGCGTAACCCCAAAACACTCAGTTCTATCACAGGCTACGACAGGATGGCACCCAAGAATATAAACGTCTTCGTGACGACCTTCTCAGGCTTAGGCCTTCCTCCCACTCTATCTTTCCCGGTACCTACATCTTCAACAGTCTCTGACCTGCGCGATCGCATCGAGGCTCGATTACCACAGACAGACTCAAGATTCATCCTCACAACCATCTCCAATAAGCAGCTCACCCCCCGCTCAAGAGAACAAATATCAGATCTCTGCGACATAGGCGATGAGTTCGTCTCCCTCCGTCTGTCGCTTCCACTATGCGGTGGCAAGGGTGGCTTCGGCTCGCAGCTCCGAGCGGCCGGTGGCCGCATGTCCTCGCGGAAGAAGAAGAACCGCGGCGACGAGAACGCCTCCAGCCGGAACCTCGACGGGCGTCGACTACGCACCGTCAACGAGGCCAAGGCGTTGGCCGAGTACCTGGCCATCAAGCCCGAGATGGAACAGAAGGAAAAAGAGCGCCGGCGCGCGCGGTGGCAGCAGATCGTCGACGCTGCCGATGAGAAGGAACACGAGATCAAGAACAGCACGAAGGGCCGCCTCGATGGCAAATGGGTCGAGGATAAGGAAGAGGCCGGCGAGCGGACCCGAGACGCCGTCCTCGCTGCTATCAAGGCTGGGAACTACAAGGACAACCTCCTTGGCACATCGCATGGATCTACGTCTACGGAGAACATGGAGGAGGGCTCGACAAGCGGGGACAGTGACGAAGCTGAGGCTTCTGGCAGTTCAAAGGCATCCACCCCACCAGCAAATGTGCCGTCTAAGAAGCCGCCAACGAGAGCATTCGCCGGATTCGACGAAGATGACGAGTTTATGAGCTCTTCGGACGAGGAGGATGAAGACAAAAATGGCAAATAAGGGAATAGTTTGGCATGGAGGATACTTAATGATACCCGCGAATAATAAGCAAGCCAACTGAGGCCGATATCCTTCTATATTACTTCTTCTACTATTGTAGTGTGTTGTGATGCAATCGTGTCTTGCTATCGAATATGTGACATAAGCGCAATTCCTCGTTCTGCTTCCGCGGATGAATATAATCATACAATTTGTTAACCAGTCAAGAAGTGGTATCCTTCGAGTCCAGGGTAATATGTCTAATAAAAGTGATGATTCTCCACATACATGACATCTAGAACATACACTCATGTCAAATACCATGCCGTTGCTTTCTTGTCGAAAGCGGCATATTTTACGTATATCGGGATCGGGTTGCATATGCCCCCTCTCGTTGCCAAGGAGGTGGACGGGATTCATACTGTCGGGATAGAACTAGGAGCAAGGGAAGGAGTACTACCTTAGACCTAGAAACTTGGTCTCTATCGAAGCAATCCTTCCTATTTATCCTTCAAGTTTAGATTCAGCAGCATCGACGGTTACCAAAGTCAGGGGCAAATGATATATATCAGTGGTCCGCTTGTAAGCTATAATGTCTTTTATAATTAGTCTCGAATCCTACATAGAGTTGTTCGTAGTGTCTAGCTTACAATGTAGGCAATGGGCCGCGAGAGCCAAGGAGATGAACATACATATATATAGTGCCTCAAAATCCGATTGATGACTTCGATATACGCCTCCTCTCCAAAGTCATCAGTCTCTACTATCTCTATCCCGTCAAGAGCTATTCCATATCCATTTGGTGTCCTTTACGTGATCTCACTGTTAGCATATGGTCAACAACCTACAAGTACTGAGCTACTTATGGCCATGCCTATATATATAGGTGCTGTCGTTCTCCTAGATTACCTTACATTTTATAAGATTTCGCCATTCGTATTACCTAAGGTACATACTGGCAATCATCTGTTCACTACGTTACGAGACATGACCTGGAGGACGAGCCGTTAATTCAGCGTAAGACGTGTTTCGAATCGGGGTGCTGTATAGCTCTTAAGGAACTTGGATATCACACTCCGTTGTAGCTGCAAAGACTCTAACTCCGAATATTAGACTCCTAAACATTACAAGAAGCCACTGAGTTCATAAATCTACCTATTGAATCTGATCACAATTTATCATGATTACTTTGCTGGACTCGAAAAGGTCTAAATAGTAACGGAACAAGTGAGAGTGTAGATATGACGTGACCTGTATTTAGACAGGATAATATAACAAATTGTTTTCACAATCGCTACTTAAACTACTCTTCCTTCATTCTAGGATTACGAACCTTGCGGCTATATCTAACCCCCTACACAATCATCTACGTTAGAACGGGATCAACTACCAGATGGACCTAACAAGACCAAATAAATGCACCCGTACACTCCAGCCCCTATAGGCATTCGATTATCCATTTCACTCGAGTTCTTACCTATAGACAATCACATAAACAAGGAACAGATATCTCAGCACTACCACAGCACACAACCCCATAAACCTCACCAAATCAACCAGTCCATGCAATATAAAAGCGTTCTTGCGTTCTTATCTCTTCTGTGTCTACGTATACTCTTCACTCGTTCATTTTTTGCTACTACCTGGTGCTTTCTTTCTTTACTCTACAACTACACTCCTCCACTACCACCTTTACCCTGACCCCTCACCCCTAGATCCCCATTCCCAAGGGGCACGGTACAGGTGGTTCGGTTTTAATATGCTAACATCATGCAGCACGTCTACACTGTTCAGTCCACGGTTCCACGGGCTACAATCCGGCTAACTGTCGCTTTGCCTTGCTTCCCGAACTTCAGATTCAGTTCGTGACCTTGCTCATCTGGACCAACCGCTTGACACCGACCTATTCATCACTCATTAGCATTCCCTCATCACCAAAGAAAAACATTTTTTTTTAAAAAAAGGAACCCGAGCCCTAGAAAAATCACCGAATTTCACATACCATCCAATTCCCACACTCCTCCGTCTTATCCCTCTGGATCTCGACCTGCAACCGATGCGCCTCGGCATAATCCTTCGCCTCGAGCGCCAGCGCCAGCTTGCCCAGCTCCTCCACCGTGTCCGGCTTCACCAGCTCCTCGTTGTTCAGGTGGTCGAACAGCAACCCCAGCCGCTTCTGCGTGTCCTTCACCTGCGGCGCGAACGACGCCGGCGCCTTGCTGGCCACGCGCTGCATGTCGCGGCTGAACACGTCCACCATCTGCTGCGCGCTGGCGGGGATGTGCGAGCGGTCGCCCGGCGGGTGTCGGGGTTTCGCCGGGGGGGCGGCGGCGGCGGCGCGCGGGGGAGGGGGCGCCGGCGAGGAGGTTGAGGGCGGGGGCCCGCCGCTGGCTGATGGCGGAGGCCCGACTGGAGGCGGACCTTGCTGTATCGGCGGTGCTCCGTATGGCGATGGGGCGTACTGAGAAGGTGGTGTCGCCTGCGGAGGAGCGGCATAGGGGTTCGGTGGAGGGGCTCGGCCGGCACCCGGCGGCGGGGCAAATCCTGGTTGCTGGAACGGCTGGCCTGCCGCTTGGGGCGTCGGTGCGGGAGCGTATCGACTCGTGGGTGCTGCTGCTGCCGGTGGCGGGTTGTAGGGCGAGGCCGTTCTAGGGACAACATGGCCTCCTGGTGGAGGAGGTAACCCTGAGCTACCGCCGGGGGTTTGTGCGGACGGAGGTGGAGCGTACGTTTGTGCAGCTGTAGATCCAGGTCGGGGTGGTGGCACCTGACCAACATGTGGGGGGCCGCCAAGGGGAGACATCACTCGTGGAGGAGCCGGACCCTTGGGAGGTGGCGGCGGCGTTCCTGTTCCGCGATAGGAGCCGTAGGGACTTTGAGGTGGCGGCGCGGGCTGATTCGTCTGGTTCGCAAACGGAGATACGACGGGGGCTGCGCTTGGCGTATTCCGCCTCGGGGGCGGTCTTGAGACCATAGGCACATCATTCCAGCTTCCAGCGTCCACAGCCCGGGGAGGTTTCGATGATGGAGTGGACGTTCTGGGAGGTGCTCCGAATGCTGGCGGGGGCGCGCCATAGCCTGCGGGCCCTTGCGAGAGCGGTGGTTGCGGTGGCTGATATCCTTGAGGGGCGTAAGGGTTGGCTGCAACTGGTGGAGCATAGGGGTTGGCAGCCGGGGTCTGGACGGTGGATGGGGCATACGGATTCGCGGGACTAACGCCTGGAGCGATTCCAGCAGGTTGAGGCGGCTGGTAGCCCCCTGCCACAGGTGTTGTCCGTGATGGTACGCGAGATTGCACGGCGGCTCGTTGGTTTGGTTGTCTTGTTGCAGTTTGGGGAGCAGCTTTCTTCGTCGCTAACTGCACACGCTCGCGTGCCATATCTGCGGCGGCATACTTGGTTGGCAAGAGACTCAAGTACTTAGAAGCAATTCCAAGCTGGCCATGGGCCGCTACGATGTCTGCGTATTCAATGTACTTGTCGTAAAGTGAGGCCAGCTTCCAACCCGATGTTAGCTCAGTCTCGGTGTCTCTGAACTTGGTCACATCACGGAAGACAGTGACTTTCTCAATGAACTGCTGAATAGATCTTGCGTGAACGGAGAAGGTAGAGTCAGTTGCCTCAGTCAGACCGGCCTTCTCAGCCTCCTCAAGCTCAGCAATCCAGATGTCCACAACCTTCTCGAGCTTGGACCCGACTAGGTAACAGAAAGAAGCATCCTTTCTGGATCCTGATTCATAGATGCGGTCACCCAAGGCTTCGCACAGATCCGGAAACTCGGTGGGATCTGCAAATGTGCAAAGCGTCACCATGGTCTCTTTCCAGTCGGCCAGATCGGCATTGTATACAACGTCCCACAAGTTCTTGACAATAACAGAACCCAGGAGTCGCAGGTAGCTCGGCATACCGGTTTTTTGAGACAAATAGGCGGACTGAACTCTGTCAACCAGCTCCTTGCCACCACAGTTCGCAATTATAAAGGCATCTGCTATACGCCCTTCCTTTAAGCAGACCTCTGTAGCCTTTTCAAATTTGCCTAACATCAAAGCTTTTGTGATTTGTTTCTCAGCGGCACCATCACTCTCAGCGAACAGGTGGAATGGGTTATCGGTCTTGGCACCCTTGGTGGCCGAAAGATTCGCTAAGAAATCCTCGCCGTCGCCCTCTGCTCCGTCTGAGAAGAAGGTGGAAATCCGTTTCTTGTGAGTCTTGGATACATCCAAGCTTGGTTTCTCTGGCTCAGCTTCTTTGGTCTCGGCTTCCTCGGTCTCAGAAACACCATTAGTAGCTTCTTCCTCGTTAAAGCCTAAATAATCCACGATTTGTTTCCGAGGGTTCTCAGCGAGAAGCGTTTCCATGACGCGCCATTCGGCTTTTTCTTCGTCTGTCTTCGCTTGCTCTATATGTGATTCGCATATGCTCGCGATATCTCCAGATTTTAGAGACTCCTCAAACTGCTCGGTAGCAGTTCCAACGTCCGAGTCAATAGAAAATTGGGAGATCTGGATCTTGGAGGAGCGTTTCTGGCCAGGCTGTGAGGGGTTCTGCTTGAAAATAATAAGTTTTCCACCAAATCCGAACGAGACGCCAACTGGGTTCTCAAGCCACTTCGGAGTCTTGGCTAAAGAGAAAGCGGCGCCTTGAGGCTGTCTCTGAGCCTGCGTGAAGAAATCTTCGCCGTCTAGATTGTTTTGAACGGTGTTCTGTACAGCCGAAGGGTTGGTGTTCTGGAGTGTCTGAATGGTAATTTTCCCATCGAAGGATGCAGTCGCCGAGAGACTGGGGTTGCGAGGGTGAAATCGCGTCAAGAAAGTCCAATTGGTAACCTCGGGGAATTCTCCATAGCGCTCGCCGGTATAAGGGTTCCAGACCAAGGTCCTGTTATCTTTACCAGACGAAATCAGGAGCTCGCCATCTTGCTGACACCAAGATACCGACAGAACGCCCTGCTCGTGACCCTGTAGTGTTCTCTCTGGCGCATTGGAGTTTCGCAAGTCCCAAAGCAGAATGACCGGGCTCGTATCATCAGGTGTAGCAGTCAGCAGCTTCGTGGAGTTGTTCGGGTCCCACGCGATGGAACTGACAGCCTTGCGATTGTTGTTGAGCGTCAACGATGCCTTCTTCGTCTTTAAATCCCACACCGTAACAAAACCACCGGAACCTCCTGTTGCAAGAATATGGGCCACTTTAATGTTCCATGCTACACATTCCAAGTCGTCCGCTCGAGCAGCAGCAGTGCCCAACCGGAAAGCGTTCTCAGGGTCGTTCACATCGTAAATGAAGAGCTCTCCCTTGGCTCCGGCAGTGGCGAGGATCTGAGGTCTTAAGGGGTTAAATTGTAGCGATTTAATTGCTCCGGTGTGCTTGGTGGTTCGCGATATTAAAGCATCGGATGCGCCCGAGATGAGTTTCTCAGCATCCCACAGGTCGAGCGAGCCATTCTCGAGGGCACCGGCAATGATGCCCTGTGGGTGTTCGTCGGAAGCTTGGCCCCAGGCGATGTCGTAGAACCTTGCAATTGAGCTGTCAGTATTTTCCCAAAAGTCAGCAACGCGAGACAAGTTACCTGGAATCGGCGGCCAGACTCGCGATTGGCTGCAGCTCGAGCCCCTGTTCCTGGTTGTCGAGACTGAGATCCCATAGCTCTAGCTTGGTCTCGTCGGAGAAATCGGCATCGACAGCTCCAGCTCGTGTTCCGGTTACCAACAAAGGCTTTCCAGTACCGGGCGACCAGGCGAAGGCGGCGGTACGCGCGATCTCGCGCAGTCGGACCATGTTGGCTTGAGTTCTGAGGGGCACTCTCGTCCCTTGTCTAGTGGACTGGACTGGTCAAGTTGAGAGAGGGGTGAGAGAGAGAGACGGGTTATTAAAAAAGAGGATTAGCTTAAACGCCAGCCGGCATTGAGGTTTCTAGGCCAGCTAGGATTGTTGGCAGTGGTTCGTAGTGAGGATATTATTGCTTGTCTGGGTTGCGAAAGAGACCACAGAGTTGAGAGACTGGCCAGATAATGCAGTCCGACCTCCCTGGCTGTGGGCGTGTGTGTGTGAGCTCACAGGCAGGACAGGTCAAACCGAATCAAGGTCGTGCACATCTGTTCCTTCACTAGCTTTGTGGGGGCTTACTCCCTAGCACGGACCACTCCGTCGTCTGTCCCACGTGACGGGGAGTAAACCGTACCTATGGCAGGTCATTGCAGGTGATTTTAAGGTATGCAGGGCTGGCAGGTAAGTACATATAGCGAACTGAGATCTTGTATATAGAACATCAATAACCTATTGATATGATATATTCCTAGCGTATACATGATAATACAGAATTCAGAAACATCCCAGTTTTAATCTAAGAATTTTAGGAGTTTCTGAGAATATAGTTGGGATATTGAAGAATAGTGTAAGCTGTCACAATGTGTAAGCTAGAAAGTCAAATTGTTAAGCAATACTTAGGCCTAAGCTATATCGCCGTAAATTAAGCATCTCTACTATTCAACACGGAATACTCAACGCTTATTAGCCAGCGACTGCACTCACTCACACTCACGCCTGCATGAGTCTGAATTCAGCATTACCTCATTCCTGCAACATACACACCAAACCGACATCCTTCCAATCCGGAGAGGGGCAGCCCGGTTGATCAGCTTGGGACCACACCCAGGAAGTACGCACAAGAATGACAGACTCAGCGCGCTGGAAAGCCACAATCTACGTCGGCGGCCTGGCCCCCGGCGTCACCACCAGCAACCTGCACGACGCCTTCATACCGTTCGGGGAGATCGCGGACATCACACTGCCCAAGAACGACGCGCCGAACGCGACGGAGCCGCACCGCGGCTTCGCCTACGTCGAGTACGAGGACGCCGAGGACACCCGGGAGGCCATCGACAACATGGACCAGGCCGAGTTTTTCGGCCGCGTGATCAAGGTCTCGGCCGCGAAGGCGCCGAAGAGCGCCGATGAGGGCTTGGGGAGCAAGACCGCCGTCTGGGAACAGGTACGAGCGAATATGCGGCTTAGGTATCTTACGCGTGTGCTCGAACTTTTTACTGACTATGAAACTAGGAGGGATGGCTGGCCGAGAATGCCGTTAGTGAGGAAGACCGTACTGCGGCGGCGGCATCTAAGGCTGGGGTCGATGAGAGGCCGGATGATCCTATGCAAGGACTGGAAGAGCTAGATGTAGCAGGACCGAAGCCGGAATAGGGCAGAGTCCGCTCTCATATCATGTCATGTCATGTTGAACTATCTTTTTTTTCATTTCCCGCATAGCGTCGGCGTTGGGAATAGTATTTATGTAGTCATCCAACAACACACACAAAAGAGAAGGAAGTTGTATTATGAGCCTCGACTCGACTCAGAAAGTTTATGTCATGCTTTGCTTGGCTTGAGATTTCCGTATTGACATATCTCCAACTCTAGTGACTAATTATCATGTACAGGGTAGTGGTGGTGGTGGTGGTGCTGCTGCTCTCCTGACAAAGAGACGCCTTGTAAAACTCGCTCTCGACAGTCTCTTGCCGTAATTCTCTCACTCCAGTGCCGTATGTATCGATCCAGCCTAGATAGCCTAGTGGTGCTCGGCCCCGGCGGCCGCTTCGGCCTCGTCCTTGTCCTTTCGGTTTTGGCGCTGGAGCCGGAGGTTCTTGTCGACGGCGAACTTACGGTAACTCGAGTAGCCGGCGGCGAACAGGGCGAAGCCGACGACGACGCCTGGTTGTAATATTCAGTCAACACATGATACATACTCTGTCTAATTCGCATAGGTAGACGTAGGTAGACAGTAGACATAGATGTAGGTAATGTAGGTAGGTAGGTAGACTAACCGAGCGGGATCAGTTCGGCCGGGATCTGTCGCAACTTTCGGAGACGCTGGGAAACGGTATGCGCTGTTTGCTTCGTCAATGACCACTCGGCTCTCGTACAGCATTGCGTCGGCGTGCTCTCGGGAAGCTCGAGAGACGGGTCGGAGGGCTCAATGGCTCGCGACGGGTGAGAACATACCACTCTGGTCTTCCTTCTGCAACGGGGCATTAGCAAAAAAAAACGTCATAGCTGCGAGTGAGGTGAATTGGAGACAGAGAGGTCTGGAGGGCGCACGTACGGGAACGGGAAACATCATGCGCCTCGTGGGCATCATGCGGAGAGCTCGAGTAGCGTACATTTTGGCGGTGTTTTTGGGGCGGAAGGGCGGAATAGAGGGGAGAGATTGCTGGTGTCTTTTTTGAGATAGATGAGCAATGCTGAAGCGGTTGAAGGGCGATTGGCGTCTGCTCTGCTGCGGTGGTTCCAGTCTTTGTGTCGGTCGGTGGTCAGAGTTCATCGGTCGGGGGGGTGCTGGGCAGCTGGGGGGGGAAAGCTTCGGCTGGAACCTGGCAGCCCTGGACCCAGTAAAAACAGCGAAAGTGATCATTAGTGGGCCAGAACCCCCCAGTAGCCCCCAATACAGCCCCGTTATCGAACCACCAAGGCCTGAGGCACCCAAAAAACTCTCACCCAATGTGCAATGATTCGATCGATTATTCTATCAGCCGTCAATTGGCCCGGGAGCTCTTCGCATTGCCTGCCAACCTACGCAGTACATCACCACCATCACCACCATCACCACGATTCTCTACTAATATAACCACAAATTGCCATTGACCCTCCCACCGAAGACCCTTAATTAAATAAACCGTCAACATGTCCGACGACGAGCGCGAGACCAAGCCTTTCAAGTTCGTCACTGGTGAGTTCGCACTGTCATTCTCAAGTCAGAGGATGGACACAATGTCAATGACTGCGTCTCTTCCGCTATCCCGGGCTCCGCTAACTTCGTGACTTCACAGCTGGTAAGACACCCATAACTGCATTGGATGGCCTCGAATGCGAATATACCACAGACGGGCGAATCATATGTACATATGGCTACATAAACCGGATTTATTTTAACTCGCGCGCTTTACAGGTGTCGATGCTCGATTCCCCAACCAGAACCAGACCAAGCACTGCTGGCAGAACTATGTCGACTACCACAAGTGCATCAACGCCAAGGGCGAGGACTTCGCCCCCTGCCGCCAGGTATTAATTAGCTATACGCATCTTGACGCATATGTCAAAAAACGAATACTAACCATAGACTGGCTCAGTTCTTCCTCGCATACCGATCTTTGTGCCCCAGCGGCTGGTACCAACGATGGGACGAGCAGCGAGGTGAGTTACGCGAGTCATCGCACACAGGTCATGATGTTGACATGTTTTTCGCAGAGGCCGGAAATTTCCCTGCGAAGTTGGATGCTTAGATGCGCACCGGAATATCAGACAGGTTGCATCCTGTGAATTCGTAGAGGGGGGCTATCGCTATGTAGTATTAGAGTCTTGGAGTAAGCCAACAACTAGAGATTCGCTGCAAAGCTCCTGTGTGCCTTATTCATGCATCATGACCTTCCTATCTTTCTATCCGTCAAGCCCGTTGGGAAGTGAGATGTACAGCAGCCATGGATCCCAGAGGATACCTATCTTATCTTTTTATATATGACTTTCCAGGCACCATTCACATCAGATCTGAAAGTAACCAGTTGTCTCAGGCACATACTACAGATACTTAGGTTTCTTTAACAGCTCTCAGTCACAGAAGCCTAGCATGAGGCAGACACAACCGGGCTACCAAGAGAATGCCTCAGTATTCCAGTTGCCTCCCGCCTCTCAGAAGTTCTCACTCGTAAATAAGTAGGTAACCATCCCAGCACACCACTCTCAACCAGTGCAACTCCCATCAGAGTCACAAACATCATTTAATACCACGCAGACTTATACATACATACACACATACACACAAACACTCGATGGCATTCCCCCACTTCCCCCTCCTGCCCACCGAGCTGCGTCTCGAAATCTGGGACTGGGCCCTGTGTCGAGAGACCACGTATCGACTCGTGGTGGTCACAGACTCCGGCCGGATCGTCCCCACGAGGCACCTCCTCTCGCCCCTGCTGACCGTCAACCGCGAGAGCCGCGCGCAGGCGCAGGCCTTCTACTCCTACGTCATCGACGTGTTCCACTACGGGGAGGAGGAGGAGCCGGTCCATGACTACGAGGCCGACGACGACGACGATGATGATGATGATGATGATGATGATGATGATGATGCCTGGGAGACCGACGATGAGGAGGACGGCTACGTTGTTTCGAACGGCACCCATCATTACGGCTCGGGCAGCGATGAGGAGGAGGAGGAGGACACGGACACGGACACCCTCGGCCCGGCCGCAGGGAAGCTCTACCTCAACCCCGACCGCGACATCTTCCTCCGCGGCGTGCACCGGCGCTTCTCCGCCCACCGACGAGACGAGCACCTAGCCGCCGACCCGGCGCTCTGGCGGATCCCGTGCTCGTACCTCGCGCGCGCGATCGCGGACCCGCGCGTGCGCCGCGTCCTCACGCGCCACTCCTACGACGGCGACGACGGCACACCCTTCTGCGTCAACTTCGACCCGCCGCCCCCGCGCGGGGGCCGGACTGGCTCGACGGCGCGCGGTACGCGTGCCGCGTCGAGGATCTCGATCAGGGGGGCGACGCAACCCGCCGCCGCTGAACCTGCGGACGGTGCTGGAGAGGGGGGGGCGAGCGCGTGTTTAGGTACCTGGGGAGACATATCAGATACTCGGCGGATTGGTGGCCGCGGCGGGGGCCGGACGGAAAAGAGGGCAAGGTGATGATGATGGTGTATGGGCCGTTTGGTGCGGATTATGGTCTCTTTGAATGGGATTGTATCGCGTGTGGCGAGTACTACGGCGATGAGTCTAGTAGCGATGATGGAGATGATCGGTGCTACGGTGTGCAGTACATGAACGGCTCGGAGAACAAGCATGAGATCATCCGGGGGGTTGAGGTTGAGGACCCCTTTTCTTGATGGACGTGGACGGTGACGGGGTGCACTACTGATGAGTTGGGGTGTCTACCGATGTTAGATGGATGCTCTGGCCCAATGCTCTCACGACTCGTCTGTATGCTGGTCGTACAACACAGTTGGTGCTAAGCCCTATCATATTACAGAAGAGGTAGTCTATTGCAGAAATGAGACGTCTATTAGACACCCGCATTGAGAACTATGGTTAACACCGTATGCCCATCCAAATTCCTAACATGTGTTGGAGAAGCGATAAGTGAACATGCCAACCGTAGGGAGCGCTTAATTCATACCAAGATTTTTTTTTTCTTTTTCTTTTTCTTTCCCTCTTTCTTCGAACTTGAACCAAACCTGGTGCCATTCATCGAGGTCAGTAAATAAGAAGCAGACAATGTATGCCGTTGTCTCAAAACTGATCACGCTAAGCTGCTGTGGCCATTATTCCCCAATCACCACCTAGCCAAGGGGCCGAGCGAACCTTATGTCAGCCACCACTCCACATCTGACTGACGCGAGTAAGATATATAAACCAAAATAACCTCGGGACCCTTAACAAAACAACCAAAGGCTGGGTTGGAGCAGCCTAGCGATACTATTCTTACTCAGAATTATTCCTAAGCATCGTTAGGCCTTGGGGTTCGATTCCCCTGGTGGCCAATATCCTTTTTCTCCCTCCCTTTCCACTGTCCTATGTTTAGTTTCACTTGTACCACGACTTGTCTTTGGTATGATTTCAATAGGGGGACACACTTCATTCTTCCTAGATAGTCTTAATTGATCCAAATCGATGGTTGTCGTTTTCTCTAATTAGAAAGGGAAGAGGGATGTTTCGGGACTCAGGAGGAAGGAGCATCCAGTACAATCCCGCTCTCTTTAGCAAGGTTGCTATAGCGTCCGGAAAGGTACCAAAACCTTTGACAGCGTCCCCATTTGCCCATCATCCAATTCGCTTTGATCTTTATTACGCTCTTCTCTGTCATCGTCTTCTGAGTCTGTTGTTGGTAGTCGGGAAATATGCAAGAGCATACAAACAATATACGACAAGAAACACCATTTCGGCTTCCAGAGAATGATTAAGGGACTAGACGGACTGGCTATCAACGCAACTTAAGATCTACCTACAACATTGCCCGGACTGTCTGACTTCGGCAACGTCTCGGAAGGAACCGTTAGGCCATCTGCAACCTATTATTACAACGCCTATACCGTACCACACCGTCACAATAGACTTTATGATAGGAATGCCAGAAATTCCTTCCGAAAATACTTTCTGGAAAACGCCAGGACATGATACTCTGGAAGCTCTTCTAGCGGGAACATGTAAGTTTTCCAAATAAGCACCTGTAGAGGAGACGTTAGGATATCTTCCCTGCCTGCTTGATGCGTCGGTATAGGAGAACTTCGTACAACCACAATCTTGACTATGCAATTTTTAATATCTCATATATTTAAGCCACGATAATAACACATAGTGAAAATCTGTAAGGGGTGCAAAGGCAAAAAAAAAAGAGGTGAAGTTTGGCCAACCGTATATGGGCAACACTCGTTAGGTATTGGGTCCAGAGGCTTCGCTCACGAAATACTATGAATACGGCACAAAGAAGCACTGTAGCCACTTTACTCCTTATTGGACCCCTGGGCTTGATTAGCCAAGTTAGCATAGACGGCTTTCTACATTGCCCGAGTTGACATTCATTCACATACTTATAACGCTGAGTCATGTACAATACAATTGATATCAGCAGTTTATGTACCACTTGGAAAGCATAGTTGAGTCTGATACTCGTGAAATCATAGGAGCCTTCAGTCTAAGATCAAAAGAGCTGTAATTGAATGACATCAGTTTTCCTGTAATAAGCATTCCGTTTGCTTAGTCTAATAGTGGGTAACCGTGCGGACAGGTTGTCCCATCCTCCGGAACACCTTGAATATCCAATTGCGGGATCTTTCCGTTCCTCTCCCCAATTGTCTTGGGGTCTTTATCCCACCGTCGCATCTCCTCGGTTCTCGGAGAGTCGAATTGGTCGTCGTCAGGACAATCTGGCAAGATTTCGCGCGGTTCAAGCTTGGGCGTGTTCAGCCTCATGACCTCGTTATTCAGTCCTTTCAGTACTTCTATACAGCGTTCTCGGTTCGCTTGGTTGTCATTGAAGCTTGGAGGTTCCCACGCTGCATAGATTTTCAAGTGTGGCTCTCTCATCTTGAACTGTGTTGTCATGTTCGTGAGTGTGTGGTAGCAAAGCCAGCAAGGACCTTTGCTGCATCCGATGTAGTCGAAGAAGACTGAACGATCAGAGCTGCTCAGCAGTTTCTCTAACATTCGCATCTCGCAATGTACAATTGTAGGTATCCATATCTGCCCCTTTTTGGCCGCTAACATAGCGAACCAACAGTCATCGCATGCCTTTTTGTCAGGAGGCCACTGCGGAGGAAAGTCTTCTGGTTTTCTGAGTTCACCGTATGGACAATCCAGGAATTGATGATCTTGGGTATCCTCATTTGGATCTTCGAAAGTCGGTGGCCACTGAACCGAAGAATATCTTACCGACAACCAATGAGCTGTTTTTGCCGAATTAGCCATCTGCCGTAACTCATCATCTATGCATGTAAGGGCATACGCGCTACCGGCAGGAGCTGGGCATCCTAGGAAGTTAATGCTGATATTGATCGGCTGGTGGCTAAGTTTGAATAGAGCCATATCGTACCAGGCTCGACAGTACTTTGCGAGTGTAAACACTAGTCGCAAGATCTTTCCTGTCCCTGATCCGGTTCGTAGGTCTTCCACAAGTTCTCTGTGAGCTTCGAGTAACTCGAGTGCGTGGAAACAAGACGTTGTGACACGGCAAAGAAAATCAATCTGCTGTTGGAGTAGATGTTTAGGTGGGTGTGAAGGGCCAATCTCTCCATTCTTCGAGATAACAAGCGATGCTTCTCTCGTTAGTCGAGGGTTATCGAGATAGGTTTCGAAGCCGTCGACAACTGCTGATAGGAGTTCTGCAGCTTCTTTTCTTCCATCATCATTAGACTTCTGTTTTGAACCTTTTCCCTTCGTCCGATTCTTAACGACATCTCGGAACTTGGCCAAAGTGGTTTTCTGTTCTTGTCGTTTTTTCTCCGTTCCATTGATTCCTAACTGACCATCGATAGATTTAAATATGCTCTCAGAACACTCTGCGAGGATGAACCTCCAATAGGGATTATTCGTGTCCGCCTTATCAACGTTGGTTCCACGAGCTCTTATCTTCACGCCGAGAAGATTCTTGTTCAAGAACCAATTTTCAAGAACGATTTTCACGCCTCTCATGGGCAAATGATCACAATAATGACCGTCGTTCTTGGCCACATGGAGGACGAAGGTATTTTCCTTAGTAGTAATCCGTTCCATTGCCGTTGCAATAACATCACGAGCGTGTGGTCGAGAAAAGAGCAGAGCGAACGAATCAAGGAGGTTGCTACCCAGGATTTTCTTCGACACTCTGTGTGAGCCTGCTGTAAGGTTTTCAACTCTCTGTGGCAACGCCTGGGCAGATGGCTGAGGGTCCGATGCAAGTGTACCTTCGATTCTGCGTTGTTGTAGCTGGCGGTGCTGAAGTGTAAAGGCGGCGGCATGGAATTTCTCTCTGCTTATTTTGGCTGCATCGAATTCATCATCACGTCGTCTATGGCGATGTTGCCCTTTGTGGACAGAGTCGTCGTAGAGTGTATTCATACTAGAAATTTACATCCGCTTTTCGACTCTTGAAGAGGATGAACAATGATCTAGAAGATATGTTCCTAACAACAGTGCCATCGTAAATTTGAACTTGGGTCTCGTTCATTTATTTCAAGTTGTACTATCAGGTGTTTCACTAGGCTTTTTGTATGACCATTAATCAATAGTGATACCTTAAAAATAGTCATGGAGCCAAGGTTGGCTAGGCCAAGCTCTCTCACAATCTGAATCAGGACAAGTTAGCACAGACAAAGGAGGGTATTCAGCTTGGTCTTAGTTGAGCTGCCATTTGACTACTAGGTAGTGATCCTTAGTTGTATCGACAACGTCCACTCTAGGTACAGCCACAAATGAACGAAACGGTTAAAGTCACTGTGTATCAACCTAATGTAGTTAATTAGATCGGGTACGTACGTTGCGGTACATCTTTCTAACGAACACAAGTAGCTCTTCAGCCAGCGCCGGCGGAATCATTTGAAGAGGCCAGGAAGGTTAACGGAGAGGCGTTAAACTGTGCTGCGACCTCTGAAAAATTCAAATCGTTAATGGGACTTAGATTAGATTAGACCAAAAGACACGCGCGCGCTTAAATATTATTGCAGTTTTGAAGGAATTGGGGCTTAGGGAGTTGAGTGTGTTGCCGTGAGTTATTGTTGAAGGGGTCTGTTGAGTTGTGTGGTGGTAGAGATGGTACATCCATTTGTTAGAAAAATGTACCGCAAGGTACGTACCTGACCTACTTAACTGTATTAGGTTAATACACAGTGACTTTAACCGTTTCGACAAACGATATATCTAGATCCAAGCCGCCTTGGTATTGACTTATGACTGATCACAGAGATACAAACCAACGATTGACTGATATTGCCATGTCTGCAAGAGGCTGCTACCCTGGTCTACAATTGTCAGACGCTTTGTTTGAAAAGATGCGAACAGATGTTATATATTGATTCGTTCATGTGTGAAAATGAATTTGATTCATCTTCCTGTCCATGTCCGGTCCTGGAACCTTTTCAGTACACGTTGACTTGAATTCATGATTAAGCCCAAGTATACTAGATATGGGTAAGAATCTTCAAATAATGTCCTAAGTACATGCTCGACATGCTACCAAATCTAGTGTTTATGGGTCTCTGTCGTTTTTCTTTGATATTAAATGTACTTACATCGAAAATATCTGTCTCGGGGTTGAAGAGCACTCATGAATGATGATATGCTCAATTTTCTGAGCAAATATAATACATACAGAACAGTGGATCTATATTTATAAAGAGAGGAATGGTGTGGCACATAATGGAAACACATATGCTATTAGGAAGATAGTAAAAGACATAGATTGATTGTATCTGTTTAGGGTTTTAATTATTGAACCTCTATGTTGGTTCTTTATATTCCATTACATCTCTAGCATTATCCCTTTATATCCTGAGTTCGTTGAGAAGTTTATCCAGCAAACTTCACAATCGTCCTACCCCTATTATCTTTCTATATCTCTCTTAATTAAGTCTATCCATCATTGTCTGTAAGATTATGTCTTGTCTAATCTTGATCTAAGTCTTTCTATAGTCGTAAATATGTCGTAAATATTACTCGTAAATTAACCCCATCAAGGGGCTCGTAATCGTTTTGATGTCATGAATGCTTTCTTTACTGGAAGTTTACTTGAAGCTCCAAGTGACCTCAGTGCGCCCCACAGACAAGTCTGATAATGACTGGAAGAGGGTAGGGGACACGTCGATCGAGCCAGGAGAGCAGGAAGGGCACTTGTCGACGACCTGAGCGGTGACTGTCTTGCCGCCCTGGGTGATCTGGATGGTCTTGCCACAGGCATCAGGGTTTGAGGTAAACTGAGATGGCGACAGAGCGACAACAGCTTCTGCTTCTGTGTTGGTGGAGCCGCAAGACCCAAGGCCTGGGGTGTAATAGGTCATGTCCCCGGTGTTGGAGGTGCTATTAGAGCTGGTAGACATGGGTGCGGTGGTGGTGTATGTGATGGCACAGGCCAGAGCAGTGATGATCTGAGTAACGTAAAACATTTCGTATAGGTAGAAGATGATAAGTTGTTTTGCTTTGTGTGTCTTGATAGTATTGGTCTAAGATATTAAGTGACTTTGGTTTCTTTGTTGATTGTATCAATGATCTAAAACCAATCTCAGTCTCGGGAGATGGGTGCCCCTTTATAGACTTTCGAGATCCCATTGATGATGCTGGTAATCGATGGAATCATAGTATAAGACGTTACCTGCTGACAATGAGCATGACTTTGATGATTTCATTTTGAACTGCCAAGGGAAGCTCATAGATGCTCCCGGATACGGCTGACCCACGCACGTGGTAGGCGTTGAGTCGAAGCCATCCATTCACAAGCCACATTAAGTCATAAGCCATTGGACAGGAGTTTGTGTCCGTAACTCTTGAATCAAATTGTTAAGTGGCGCCCTTGGTGACTAAAGCTACGGCTCCACTGGATTAGCTATGAGAGTCCGAGACTGACAAAGATCCCAACAGTATTGCGATGGACGGAGACATACTTCCAGTAACTGTTACCGTAACATGTCTGCGCGAGTAAGCATGTGTGGCAGTCTTCATCCATAACTCAGGTCACACCTAGTACCTAGTGTCGTTCCGTTTTTGATAGATCATGGGATCTAATCTACGTGAAAAGTATCCATTTAGCTGGGTAGACTTCGAAAGAATGCAACAACTGTGATGCTCCATATAATAAGGTGGTATCTCCAGTCTGGCTACCTAGAACTGAGATCGATCAGATCTTGCCACTGTTACTGTGACGGTACTATTGGATGATGTCAAAGCTATCGGCGGCGATATCGTTCTTAGCTGCATCTCTCGTTAACCGTCTACAGTCCTCGATTGTTAATATCGCTCCCAGTGACTCCAAGGCATTATTTTCCTCCTAGTCTGTCCCAGTCTGGCTCTCGCCAGCCGCCATTGAAAGTTGATATTTGCCAATCCCATAGATAATCAACCATTGTATAGACTAGGGCTGCATACTTTAAGAAGAGTAGCTAGAACACCAATGTCAATGTTCAGGTTAATACCTAGGTGAGGAGGATAAGGCGAGTTCGCCACCATTCAGCCCTAAATCGTCATATCAGCCCTAAGCCGTCATAGCTAAATTTAGGACAAGAACACGTTTGTACCCACATTTCCGGAAGTATACACACATTCAACTGCTCTGGCACGACCGTGGGGTCCACGTTTTTGCATGGCATCGTTCATATCTTCTGAGTGTGCCCACTCATTGAATCACGGGGACAAATCATGACTGAGTCTTTGGGATGAGATCTGGTAATTTGTTTGTAAGGATGTCTGTGTTCTTATGACTTCAAGAACCTTCTCGGTATAGGTTTGAAGTTGACGGTGAGCAGCACGATGGGCATACTCTAAGGTGGCGAGCTGACCGAGGAGGGCTGCAGCCTCGTTCTCAGCTTCATCGCCCCCACATATTAGATCGTAGATACTGAGAAACACTGACAAGTTCTATATCTTGGCACATGAGTCGGCGCCTCAAATGACCCTCACCCAGTCTCAGTCGTTTTTCTTTCTGCTATTCCCCAGTATTGTCAACAGTACCAATGCAGGCCAGCCACTTCATTACATAACCCTCCATCTTTGCTTTCTGATGAGCATGTGTATACTCCACAGGGTGACTACCTATGGGTTGCCGACAAAACTCCGATAGATGCACTCACGACAATATTTCTGAGTAGTTGCATGACTCTTGCCTAAACGCGATGACTTTATCAAGTCAGCCAGCGTCATACTGCCAAGGTGCCAAGGCTGATGCGTTTGGCCCTCAGAAAGGCTTCGTTTCAATTACCTATTCTATCACTAAGAAGCTGAGTATCGAGCTTCGATCGATCTCACATGATATGTCATAAGAGTACCAGTCTACTGAATCTGAGATCTAGTAATCATCTACAACTTCACTGGCTACTTGGTTATCTAAAGTTCGTATTTTTGTGTTTGTATGATTCAAAAACTCTTCATAGATCTCTAGATAGTGATGATGGGTATCTCATATTGCGATAATATTACAAATCCTCTGCCA
The DNA here is from genome assembly GCA_022497155.1 of Whalleya microplaca. Lineage (NCBI taxonomy): Eukaryota > Fungi > Ascomycota > Sordariomycetes > Xylariales > Xylariaceae > Whalleya > Whalleya microplaca. The sequence goes on along the minus strand of MU385713.1, from coordinate 1,340,675 downwards.
TCCACTCTCGTGAATGACTTGAGTTGGGTTCGTTCATACCTCCTTCTCAAGGTGACTAGCTAGACACAAAAGTCCTCCTCGCAAGAGAAGCTCGATATATACTCCCGTTGTTATGTATATACAAAATGCTCGGATTCGCCCTGGGGGCTGATGTTTTTTCAGTCATGCCGACTGCAGCACAGAAACAAACTTTCTCCCATGTGCCTTTCCCTCGCTTTTAATTACCATTACTACCCAAGTAGTATAAATACAGCCGGTAGAGTACTTGCGTTTGACAGGTGGTCTCCATCTGTAGCCCTAAACTGGCTTGTATCCCTCTGTTAAGGCCGTACTTCAGCACAACGATGCTGTGTGCTGAGTGAAAACTGGGTTCCTTCGCTTTGCTGTTGCATTCTCCTAGCGTAGTAGCTCAGACTTGCACAGAGCCATCGTGTCCCTCTTCCAGGAACGAGCTCAACCCCAACTGTTGCTGCATATTCATCAATAATCTCGTCCTCATCCTCGTAAATAAAATCAATAAAACCCCTTCTTATCCCTCTGCGCGCTCTTCCAGATCTCGACTTCACAGCCACCGCGCAGGACGCCGATGCGCATGGTGGAAAGGAGGTTGTGCGCGGCGTTGGTGTGCATGTACACGCCGCCGTTGAACATGGCCGTGGCGTCCTTGCCGATGGCCGACGAGATCAGCGCCTTGCCGCCGGGGTGGTCCTTGACGAAGTCCGAGACGTCGTGGATCACGCCGCCGATTGCCACGAGTGCCCGCCCGCTGGTTTGAGCTTCGCTGACGAAGTCCTCCCAGGAGATCACGGGTAGCTGGTTGAGCGGCGTGCCCCAGTCGAGTTTGGCGCGGCGTTGCTCGAGTTTCTTTTGGAGCTGCTGGACACGGCCTTTCTCCTGTTGAAGGGTTAGCATCTTCAATCCTGGGTGGGAAAGGGGGAGTTGATACGTACGATTTCGTTAGAGGGGAATGTCTTCAGGTCATAAGCTAGACCAAGCTTCTTCCAGATCCAGATAGACCACTTAGTCGGGTCATACTGGTACCACTGAATAGCATTGCGATAATCCGACGGAAACTCGTGATGGAAGTTGTGGTACCCCTCACCAAGGGTGACCAGCGCCGTAATAACGTTGTCGCGAGGTGAGTTCCGATCATCGAAGGGCTGGTCGCCGAGCCAGTGCGCAAGCGAGTTGATACAGAAAGTACACTGCTGGACGAAAAAGATGCGCAAGATGCCGCCGTAGATGTACCCGCCGAGCCAGTCGCCCCACCCCAGGCCGCATACTACCGTAGGGAACACGAGGCCCATGGTGAACACCGACTTCAGGTAGTGCGTGTGCTGCCAGACGACTACGGGGTCGGCGTCGAGGTCGGTGACGTCACTGCGTCCGATCCGGCGGTGGTCCTGCTTCATGACCAGCCAGCCGATGTGCGAGTACAGCAGGCCCTTGTTCACGGAGTACGGGTCCTTCACCGTGTCGGTGTAGCGGTGATGCGATCGGTGGCCCTTAGACCACCATCGGATGGAGCCCTCGACGGCACCTGCACCCGCGGCGGCGAGATAAATCTTCAGCGGCAGGACCGCCTTGTAGGAGCTGTGGGACCAGAGACGGTGGTAGCCGGCTGTGATACCGAGGCCGGTGTTGAAATAGTACACGACGGAAAAGATGAGCGTGTTGAATGTCAGAGGTACCCAATACGCCCCAATGAAGCCTAGCAAGGGTATAAAGAGGATGAAAGTGACGTTCAGCCAGTTAACGTGCTTATGCCAGTTACTCCATGTGATAGGCTGCTCGGTGATGTGAGGCTTCTTGGCATCATACTTCTTCCTCAGGGGAACATAGTCCTTGATACCGTCGTCGAAGGCGACGGACTTCCGAAGTTTAGGCTCGGACGCCATTATGGCTTCGTTGTGGTTGACAGTCTACTCCGCTGGTTAAGGCCGTTGCATGCGGAACAGGTTCGAAGTAGCGAGGCTGATGGCCGAGTGGTTGCTATATGGATCTCCTTCACTCCGGGAAGAACCCTTCGACAACCGGGTCTCCTCTCCGCAATTCCCGCCGCCGCAAAGATTGATGATCGCGGAACACTTCCCGAGGAATTAACTCGGCTTGTGAGAAACTGTTATAATGATTGTGGATCCTAAGAAAATGTCCTTGGAAATGCCTTCTATGTAGTAAGCAATGGCGGGAGTGCAGTTTATATCAACAGCTCAAATAGTCCACATCTGCCACGGACACGCCCGAGCCAATTTGATAGACGACGCCTCTCCATACTGGCAACTTGCCAGCATATTGGATGCGGCTTCATCAATAGGGTTATTCGCCGCATATCGCTTTTGTGGGGCCTCTGGTTATGGCACCACCATCGTCCCAGATTGTATCGAAAACAGCCTGGCCCTGTGCTAGGCAAGGCTTTGTTGAGCGATTCCGTTGGGAAATTGGGAATTATTCGAACATCATCCCCGGCTTGCCATACAGACCTTACTCCGCGCGGACTAGATATCGATCCAGTTTCAGCCTTACACCGCTCGCTACTTATTAATAGGGCCATCCCAATGCGAGGACTACCCCGACAATTGTCAGCTTGCCAACATGTCCAACATGTCCAACATGTCATAAGGCCCCCAGATAATGAGATGCACTCTAGCCCCTACTGAGACTCATGTTGAAGCACATTGTCGACGTAATGAAGTGAATAAATTTTTGCGGATCATACCACTTGGATCAATTCAGCCTCCGTGGTGGCGAGAAAACAACCCCTCATGCAGAGAAAGCCCAACAGTAATTTCGCTTTACCGGAGCAAGTTGAGGTTACCAACACATTGGGTTCTCAACTTGAATATGGTTTCGAAGTATGCCTCCTAGAGGTAGCTTAGTTCTCGTCATAAGAGATCAGTGTGATTTTCAACCGGTCTTGGTCTGACTTTCCACATAAAGTCACCTGTTACCATAGTAGCTCCTTGCCGTCTATGGCATTCAGCAACTTTCCAGACGCGTTTTCGCGACTGGCGTTGGTGGTCTGGCCAAGCTAGACCTCGACGTGAACTAACCACCCATGGCACAGATACTCATTGTCTGTCTCGACAAGACTGATGTAAGGTCAACTCCACCCCAAGGATCATTTGCCCCTCGGCTAGAGAGCTCACCCCGGGGCTACGGCGAAGGCTGTAATCAACTTGCTGCCACAGTGTGCTGCCCTGTAAGTTACCTGTCAGCTTCTGTTCATCCATATTGGACATGAAACTTCGATTTATGAATGACATACAAGGTGTTCAACGCCGCCTTTTGAATACAGTATGTCGGCGAGACATAAACGCTATTGCTTTTCTATGTCTCAATGGAATCGGCAGCGCTGTCGACAATCGCAAACTAAGCATTGCTGGACATTTCAAGCAACGCATGGAATACATGACATAAAGTCAGAGCGTCAAGGGCATTCATGTCGAACACACTAGCTACTTCTTCGAGATCAGCCCGTCTCAAGCAGTTGGACTGGTGAGCTCACTCCAGCATTAGCTATCACGATGTCGATACAGCCCATACCTGAAGCATTCATTTCCACAGCACGGTCTGCATCTGTAGGTGAGAACATTTCAATCTTAACTATAAGCAGCTTAGACCCTTGGATGACGACTTCAACTCGGCAACGCCCGGAGACTCATCGTCACAGATGCTCCCAATCTCTATACAATTTGACTGCCAGAGACAAGCCTAAGCCAAGGTATTCCTGATACCTTTGAATGTTGCTGGAACCGCACGTTGGCCCACATCTGTCAGCGCTATTTTCAACGACTACAGGCTGCTTCTGCATTATGAAAACCTAGTAGCGTTGCTAATCAGTGAAATTGTTCGTTGATTTGACTTGACTTTTGACTCAAAGTCTACGCTGGTAACCCAAGCCTTATGTGCGATGACTGAAGATATGTGAATCAATTGAGCAAGAAAGTATAGGTATAAGTTATAGTCAAAGTGGCGCAAAGAGTAGCTCATATTATGGCATATTCTTCTCACATATATATTGCAAATAGTTATTGAACAGGGCTATAATGGAGTTACATACTATGTGTATAGTAGATGTTCAAGCAATCGTTTTGGTGACCACTGGCGAGCAGCTGAAGTCCCACTTAATCCGGCACCCGGGCTTTTACCGGAACTTTTGACGGCCCGTGCCAATCAAGGGTCCCCAAAATTTCCAACCCGGGATCACCAGAGCTTCAAAAAAAGAGTGCCAGCCAAACTGAATCTCGGAAACGCGAGCTAAAGAAAAGCTTGCAGAGGGTCAAGATGGTGAATCCAGGAAAGCGGATGAACATATTGCAAGCCGTAAGCTCAATGTACCCATTGAACTTCTAAGCCAATCGCTAACGCCCCGTGCAGAAGGTAAACCACACATCCCGCCGACGACCCTCGAGCATATTATTCTGACGAGACCATTTTCTAGCTATTGGCGTTACGGCATGGCCCAGGAGCGGCGGTATTACCGCCTGAGATAACGCGGATACATCTGGACTTCGCATTGAAGTGGAATGACGGACACCTGGGGCCCAGGTAGGCAGTCCTTCCCTCCGTCCTCCAGCCTAGCACTCCGCAAGCAGTCAGTCCCAACGAACGAACGACTCTCTAACTCGCCCTTTTGCCTCTTTGCAGGAAATTCTGGAAGGAATGTCTAAGTCGACTCAAATACTGGAACCCCGCAATACCGATGCTCGTGAACCGAACATCAGACCAATCGGCACCAGCGCGGATGTCGATCTACTTCCGGCAAGCCGCCTCCGCAGCAGAAGCCGAAGCCGCCTCCCACAAGCAGATGGCGCCGCTAGCGCAGCAACCGCACTCGAGCACGGAGAACGAGCACCCGGCGCCGCCGCCGGAGGAGGGGGAGCGCGTGGTCACGATCGACATGAAGCACGTGCACTCGAACGCGATCCTCGACGAGTTCATGAGCAAGACCGGCGCCACCCTGGTCCAGCCGACGCCCGACGAGGCCGTCGAGATGCAGCAGGTTGAGGAGCGGCGCGAGCGCGGCGCCTTCGATCGCGCCATCGTCAAGAAGTACATCGATGATACGAGGGCGGAGAAGAGGCGGTTGGCGCTCGCGCGACAGGAGGCTGAAGCTATCAAGATGGCGAACCAGATGTAGGCGCGAAGAGCTTGATGGGATCGTGGGGAGGGTTGGATATTGGAGGGGACTGGTGCGGTTGATACACCATGCCATGCCCGTAGGCTCCAGTGTACAGATGTGTATCATACGGACTGGCGCATGAAACCGCCCTGCGATAAGGGGTAAGATGTACATGAAATACACGTGTTGGCGCCCACGAGAAGGCGTCAAGAATGAACAAAAACATACAAAAGGTTTGAGTATAGATACGACTATCATAGTGAGGCGTCCCTTCCAACGTGTTTGAACCCCCCGCGGAACCATCCCGGAATCCTTGCATACACTCTGAGATATTATCTATTTCCCCCATGGTATATCTCAATTTTGCGTCAAGGAAGATTGAACTCCCCGACCAGATATCTATTCACCGCGGCATCCTTTTAACTCAACGGAGTTCGTGGTTTATTATATGGTCGACATGCTTGAATATCATTTTTATAGCGTTGACCAGCGATGTGATTTTATTTACAGAAATTGGGTTGTCCCTTCTAAAGAGCTAGGCGATGTCTTCGCAAATAGTATGATTTTGGGAGAAGACCAACTCGGCATTATGTTGACCAAGACGGTAAAACATCTTCATCAAAGCTGCTGCTTTACAGAATTCAAAGATATTATCACTCGCGAGAACGAATCATCTTTTCTGTGTCGTAACTACATTACTCATTTCATAACTCATTCTCAACTAAGACTATACCATATTATAATAGTACAATAGTAGAACACTGCGTTGGTAACCAACACAACCTTCCCCTTCCTTTCCCATTCCGTTATCCACCAACCGCCAACCGCCAACCACGCCCTCATGATTCCCAAGCCGCCCTCGTTCGTTGGGCTATCGAACGCAGTTTATACCATGAACAAAGGGAAGTAAGATCCTCACACCTCCGTCTCAATATCCGGCTGCCGTCCACTCAACGACCCCATCTTCGTGACCCGGCGAGCCGCATACTTAGCCTCGTCCTTAACGAACTGCACATTACGCATGGGCCGCCACTGCATGAGGCCACGGTGCTGACGGTGCAGGTCCCGGCTCTTCTCCCGGTAGTCCTTATACTGCTTGAGCGGGTTCTTACTACCGCCACTACCGCCGCCGCTGGCGCGGCTCTTGCCGCTCGAGGAGGCCGCGCCGCTCGAGTCCGCTGTGGCGTGCGTGTGCGCGCTTGCACGGTCATCGGCGTCGCCTGTGCCGTCCGTGGTGGTGGTATTCGTAGTCGAGCCATCGTTAATCCCGAGATCGGTGCCCTCGTGCTTCAGCCGCACAGGCGAGTCCGGGTCCGGCGGGGCCGAGGACTCCTCGTCATCGGTCTCGTACTCAGGCTCGTCGTCGCGGCCCTCCTGGCCTGCCATCAGCTCGGCGGGGTCCTGGCCGAAGGCGCCGGTCCAGTCCGTGCCGTCCTTGGAGAGCCACTTGCGCTTCTCCTCCTCGGAGGCCATGGCGAGGACGTCGCGCCCGTGGGTCAGCGAGGCGTCGTGCAGCGACTTGATGGTGGGCGGGAGCGTGTTGGAGACCTGCTCCTGGCGCACGCCCTCGGCGAAGCACGCCTCCCAGGTCTCGATGGTCTCGCGCGAGTCGTTGTCGCTGACGAAGCGCAGGTGGTCGCGGTCCGTGCCGGCCTTGAAGCGCCCGCGGAAGCGCAGGCGCCCGGCCTCCTCGATCTTGATGTCCGGCACGCTGCGATAGTTGCCCGCCGTGATGAAGTTCTGCGACAGCCGCATGCCATTGTTGCACTGCCAGATCGGGATGTCGAAGTCTTTCTCCTCGTTGTCGGCTAGTTCGGAGAGCCAGATGGCGGCGAAGTGCTCCACGTGCCGTTTCCCGCTGAGGTGGAACTCGAAGAAGACGGGCGATCTGTAACGGTAGCGGACGGGTAGCCGAGGGCGTGCGTTGTTGGTGACGCCGCCGATGTTCCACTCCAAGTTGTCACCATCCGCACTACATTGTTCGCGTTTAACTACCGCAGAGCTGCCGCCTGTTCTCAACTTTAGTTTGACCTTACCACTTCCATGGCCGGGGAAGGTCGAAGTAATATTGTCCGACATGAACTCAAAAGTACCGACATCCCAACCAAGTTGTGGTGGGGGCAACTTGAGTTCAACTGATCTCCAGAGAAGGGAGATACGAATTCGGCCAAAGCCAATTCCACCATCCAATGGATACCACCGTGTAGCCTGCGCGATATTAGGTCAGCTTCTGGAGTCACGTTAGAATTTGTGATTGCCTTACCTGGCTGCTCGTTTGAAGGATATCAGTGAGCTTCAAGGGGACAACACCAATGATAGGATCATGTTGTCTATTACGAGAATCGCGAACGGTGACGGTGAAGATAGAAGACCTCCAATCTCGCACAAATCGCTCGGTGCCAGCATTGAAGATCGGCTTGGAAGAAACCACCTTAGTCCGAGTCTTATATACCTGTGTAATACATTAGCATACATCGAGACGTCGTCCGGCAATGCTTTAACTTACCAATTCGTCATTGAGAAGCATTGTACAATAAGCACTCGGTAACTTCTTGCCCGCCTCTTCCTTAGTCTCTCCGGCCTCACGTGCAGGTTCATATTCTTTGCCCCCCTTTCGCTTGCCACCTTCTGAGCCCTTAACGTTGGCCAACTCAAGGTTGACAATCTGATGTACGACGACACTGAGGATGCCAGAAGGCCAAAGGGGATCCGGAGGGGTGTGTACAACAGCATCTTCTTCCGCGTTATCCAGAGCTCCTTTATCATCTTGCAGCTCCTTCTTGTCTCGAAGTTCCTTAGGTAGGCTAAGGTCCTTGCCATCGGTCCGCAAGGCAGCACGGAACTGAGTCTTGCCAAAGTACCCGACCTCCCAATGGAGCTCTCCGGGCATTTCACTATCAGCTTTCACTCCACGAAGTTTCGATACCTGTTGGTACATGTGACCGGGATGCTGAATGAGCTTCTGTAAGGAGAGCTCGACCTTGCCAACCACATCATCAGCGCTTGACCGGTCACTGTCCCATAGCTCCATTGACAGTTGCTCATCTGCCTTGATGAGGTCGGCAGTAACTGGGATAGCACAAGTCTCTTCGAAGACAGGATTGAGGTCATCTTGTATGACACGAGTGCAATACATAGGCTTCCCGAACTTGGAGAAGCTGACGGTAATATAAGGGTCCGAACCACCACCTTCGGAGCCTCGTGCATCTTGCTTTGATAGTCCAACGGCCTTGTGAATCCGAATGAATAAGATACCCATAGCATTTGTATCCTTTTGTATATCGTCCCCTTGCAGCATCTTCCCGAGGTCCAGCGTCATAGACTTTGGCGCAACATACATGCCAGCAGCAGTCTTAATGGCCCAGTTGACAAAGTTCGAGATCACTGGTAGATTGAGAATGTTGACACCGCGCTCTATCATGGGGGTGCAACCGGCTTCGACTTTAGGTACTCCCATCAGCGTGAAAGTAACTGCTTTGAGGAAAGGTGGCTCGGGTGACATCTGTAGTCTAAGTCTCATGGTTCCTACAAGACCAATCAATTCGACCCCTGGATACAATTAGTACTTGGTCTAGATAATTCAAGGAAGACTTACAGATAGGTAGAGGGACACCAAATAGCCCTTTGACACCAAGGTAGAACACCAGCTGCATGCCCATATTTGCGGCTTTGGCAGACACGGTCTCAGAAGATGGCTTCGCGTGGTAAGCAAAGGATACTTCCAAATTGTAATAGTCACCGCCCTCTTCGGTGGCAGCGAGTTCTTGTGGATCCTTGACCTTTTCGTTCTGTTTATGCATCTCATCCTTGACGTCTTTCATGTGCGCATCTGGAAGAGCACGGAGACTCAGGATACGAATAGGGTTGTTACCCTGGGATATATCGGCAACCTTGACGTTCTCAATGATTCCTGGAACTGAAGCTTGCATAACATCCTACATTTGTTAGATTCAGGCTCAACAACAGCTCTAAGGAGACACATACCTCTAGAGTGTCGGCGACAGCGGCAAACATGTCGGGGTTGACTAGACCCCAGACAATGCCGAGAAGAGTGTTCATCCATTCCACGGACTCAGGGATCAAGTTCGCCGTAGCGGTCTCTCCACGCTTCTGTTCACTCGACCATTCGATATCTCGACCCCGTCTGATCAAGTCCTTCATCCAGAGGAACACGCCAGAAGAAACGCACATGGCAAGGGGCACCAAGCCCAGGAGCCTGCCTTCGAAGAATTTACCCACAAAGATGATGGTAAAGAAAACAGCGAAACATAATACTGTTGCTCGCTGCTCGATAATGCCGTACATAGGGTCGTAGCTAACTGATGGGGTCGGGTGGAACAGGATGTTCGTCTTCTCGCCGTGGATGGGCACGTCTGAAGTGGACCCAGTAGCTACTGGATCTGGCGGTGCGGTTACATCTTGGGCTTCTCTATATTCCTCCCCTGATTGGGTTGCTTCTGTCCTAACGGGCGTGTCCTTGCCCAGGTTTGCATTTGGTACAGAAAGCTAGAGAAATCGTTAGCCATTCCAGTTACTGTACCTATAATTTATCTGAAAAGAACTTACATGAGGATTCTCGGCAGCTTTAGCGAAATCACCGTTGACATCGTCGATGGTTATCTCTTTCCCCGTCACAGGGTCTGTCACAACTCTGCCATGGCTTTTGGTCTTTCGCTCTTCATTACTGTGCTCCCTTATATCATTATTCTTGCGGTTCCCGTTCAATTCAGCATCGATTTTGGCATCCCGCTCCTTTTTGTCCCTATCAAGCTGAGCCGCGAACTGCTTAATGTTAGGGATCCGGTTGAGCCCAGAATAGTGACCCCCAGGAGCGTGTTGCTGCTGTTCGGTCATCGTCGGTACTACAGTCGCAGAATAAATCTAGAGTGCATTTGATAGTCGCGATAGCTTAAAGAGGACACCTATTATATTGTGGAATGGCGAAGAGGCCAGGAAGTAACTTCACCACTCGCCCGTCAATGGTATTGAAGAGTAGTAGTAGCGAAGGAAGTGTACTTTGCAAGACCGAAGACAGTATCTACGGAAGAGAGAGCAAGCCCAAAACAATGCAGGTGTAAGGAATTGATACTAGCTACATATGTTCATCATTTACTTTACCTAGTATTCATTCTGCCTTGGTTGGACAGGTTTTACACTTACATCATCCCAATATTCTTTCAGAACGTCGATTCATGTGTTGTGCGAGTGTATGACGTCGGTGGGGAAATCAATTCTTTGAAAAGACGTCTTTGGAGCTGCCATCCAACAAGGCGGCTGCTAGCAAGCAGGGGAGGGGTAGCTCTTCTCCACCAGCCAGCTGCCAGGTTTACCAGACTACTCAAAGTTACACCACCAACCACTGCACTGGGACCTGTCAGCCTGTACAGCAGCAATCTACAGTCTTCTATTCATCTGTCTTGAATTCATCTCATTAATCTAATGTTTGTGTCATGATGCCTTGATTCTATAGTTACACCTAATATCTAACAGCCCTCCAGACGTTAGTTAGGGTCATTGACACAGGTATTAGTACGCAGTACAATCGCTCTAACGCTCTGAAGACGGTTGATAGAATCAGACGAACAGATGGTACCTAGATCGCCGATGTTGCGCGTACCATGCTCAGCTGAGAATAGCAGCTTCTTCAGCCAAGGGAGATTTGCAAACGCAAACATGGTAATACGGCATTTGGCATCCAGTCGCATATTGTAGACAAGGACGACTGGAGATCTACGGCAAGGATAAAGAAGAGCTTTGCGTCATGGGCGTTCGGACGATCAATCAAGTCTCCCCCGGCTGCAACGATCCAGACTGCTGGATATCACAGCCGTGGCCCGTGCTTGTTAGGTCAGGATCTCGCCAATCTATTGTGTACCTCGATCTTATTACATTTTGTCATATGAGGTAGGGATTCAGTTGATATTGTCCTTAGGCTTGCAGGCTCGGTGGTGTGGTCATTAAAGGGGCTGTCCTGGTTGTACATGTATCTTGATAGTGAGGTGTCTGTCTGTAGGCATGTACTTTGAGTTGAGGGTTTCTCAGAGCACCAAAGTGAGGTAAAAGCTACATGTAGCACATTGGTACCTACGTGAATACCTAGGTGAAGCTCAATTATTAGATACTATTGCAGCGGTCTAATAAGGCTTGACCGACCCCGGTCTGGCTTGTCAGCTTGCTGATGAGCCAAGCACCGAGCAGCCAAGCAGCCAAAGGTGCCCCAGTTTTACGGGAAGGTCAATATAATCTCTGTTAACTCGGCTAAACTTCAACGGATCACAGGCAACGTGCCAGAGTGGTTAATGGGTCAGACTCGAAATCTGATGGGTTCGCCCGCGTAGGTTCAAATCCTGCCGTTGTCGCGGTTATTACACAGTTCCCAGAACAAAATTTTTGGATTCTTTTTGGCTCATATCACACTGCTTTCAATTAGAGTATCAGTATTATTTTGTCAAATCTTTTTTTACCGCATGATTTTTACAAAGCATTACGTATTCTATTTTTAAACATATTCCTTTGCTTATATATCTGTTACATTCTTGTAGTAATCGTGGTCTGCCCCCATTGAATGCCTTCATTTTTGCAACATCTATTATTAGGCATGCTGGTGTAATTGGAATTCATCAGTCAATAAGCGACCAACATTAGTGTATTTTTCTACTCATGTAGAGGCCGATATGCTGCATGAGAATAAATTACATATGCGCTGTGAAGTACATAAATACATATAATGTTCAGTCATTCCTGCATGGGCACTAAACTCGAAAATGACTCCAGAACCGAGTAATAAAAGTATTTTCATATTCATCATCGTATTCTCATGCAAGCATATACGCTAAAACTAACATAAACCTCAGGTAAACACAGCAAAGCAGTACATGCACCATGCATAATAACTAAGATGATGGTATCAACGAACGCCCTTCCCTTTCCCAATAGACAGCCCTGACCGCTCGCTAATGCAACCTGTTTTGCCCTCGCGATGCATATATGCGTGTAAAACCTGCCACACAAACAAACTCGCGGTCTTAAAATGCCTAACTAATATCTCTTGAATACGGCGTCATAACTGTGAGTTGTTGACTAAATCCGGTGGGATCGGGGTATCCCGCCTGGTTCCCGTCTCTGGGTTGATGAGATCCGCGGTTGCAAGGCCCATGGTTGCGAGACGTGGCTCTTTCTCAAACGCCGTGTTGGAAGCCGCGGGGACGGTAGGCGTGTTTGTATCCATGTCCATGCTGTGAGGTGTCGTCGCCCTGCTTGAGTGCATGCTATCCCTATCCGACATCTCGATGTCCATTTTGTCCGCCGTAGTGTCCGACTCAGACTCTGTGTGCTCGAAGCTAGTCTGCACTGCGGTGAGAGGTTCCGGTGTAGTGGCCTTCGCAGGCTCCTCGGTCCGGGGCGCTGAAGTGTTGGCTGCGGCTCTCAGGGCAGCCATGGCACCGCTCTCATTTTCCTCGTCGTCCTGGCCTATTGTCCACACCCATCTCCGCTTCTTCTCCTTTCTCTTGCGCTTACGGATTCCATCCGGCCTCGGTGAGAGGATTGGCGTCTCAGTACCTAGTCCCGTCCCTGTCATGCGCCTCCGCATTTCCTCGAATGGTCCGGGGGTCTCTCCGCCATCTCGAGTCTCGTCCCCCGAATATGCCATGGCGAGGTCGAGCATCATATCAGAATCTTCGGCCGTCGGGGACGGTGTATAGGGCGAAGCCTCGTCTTGAAGTAAGTCAATATGCGACTTCGTATACTTCTCAGTTGTGATAGTCTGCGTCAACGGAGACTCATATCCCACTCTCCTTGCCGCCTTCTCCTGCAAGCGAAGAGACTGCCTTCTCGATGAACTTGGCGACACGGCGGTTGATGGTGGTAGAGGTGAGTTTCGAAGTATACTATGAAGCGATCTATTATGGCTATAAGGTGCTTTGGCAGTAGAGCCGAATTGTGCGTACATCACTCGTCGGCGGGTCTGGGCAGGAGACTGCGGTACAGCCTGTTTATTCGTGTCGGTGGGTGCGAAAGTAAACTTTCTAGATTCAGGTGACTCAACTGGCCCGGCAGACAACGGAGGAGTTGCTGTCATAGTACTAGGGAATACGAAATCCATCTGCTGGGCCGGCGACATCGGATTTGCAGAAAGTGGTGTATCAGGTAATATTGCGGTAAACGGCGTGTGCACTCTTTGCTGCTGCCCACTGAGGGACTGGGCGTCAGTTTGAAGCTTCAGAGCCTGGTGTGTATTTGTATTAATCGCAGTCACAGGTGTTTCCTGGACAGGTGTCGATCTCTCGATGGCTGTGGCGTAGACATTTGAGAGGGTGTTGAAAGACGTCGGTGATCTAGGATTCACCAGCGAGGTCTTCTTCGTTCTCACGTTTGGTCCGGGCGACGGCTTGATCTGAAGAGACAGCCGGGGTCTCTTGGGGTGATCCTGAGCAGCCATGATGATGTCGGTGGACTGGAAGGCTATCTGCCAGATCCAACCTCGAGATATTATGTTGGTATATCACAGGGAGATGTCGAAAGGTTGTTGAGTATGCCGCTCAACCTGTGCCACCAGCAGACGAGGACTTCCAAGCAACCTCCCAGCCGGCCGGGATGTATTAAGAGTAACAGTAGCAAAGTGAGACTATGAGGACTGGCAAAAGACGGGGACGGCGGTTATATAACACACCACTTGGTTCGATGAGCGACTAGCCCGATAAGAAGGGAAGGGATAAGCAGCCTGTCAGCCAACCGCCAAGAGTATGAGACTAATGCAAGGTGCAACGTGAAGCAACACCTAGGCGCGATAAAGTGGAATAAGAAGGTTCACACATGAGAGGGGAGAACATTCTCCGGGTGCTCTAGGCACAGTCATTCTTAAGAGCACAAGACTGGGAGGGGATGGGTCAGACCAGTCGAAGAGACACCAACAACAGCACGATGCATTTGGTCAGAGTGCTTACATTGTTGGTTGGCTATAAAAAGTACAGGGGCGTAGGGGAAGGGATGGAACTTGCAGACGCAAGCGCCTACGTGACCCCTGCTTACCTGTACGATCCTAGCCCAGTATGGCCAATGATCAATGGGGCGAGGTCGGCTAAAGGGCCACACCGCGCATACGGCCGCCCGTTCTGGCTTCTCACGGCGTCTATATTCTTGCACTGGACAACAAAAGTGCTTCCCCGCAGTGTTTGATGAATAATCATTCGTAGCATTCTTCCATCAATCGAAGCCTTCTGAAGCAGCGGTGAATATGAGTGCGATCATTCTCTGGCTGAATTCTGGTCTGTCATACAACGACCAGCCTACATGCATGCTACATAGCGCAGGTGACTGAGGATAGCCGCGATTTACCGTTGTTGGATAGCAATCCTACCATTTCAGGAAGCGAGAGGGAGCTTTCACTGTAATCTCCCAACTGCAATGAGCCACACTTCATGACCCATCGGTTTGGACCGTAATACATTGGAGATTCTCTATTCGAAGCTGAAAAAAAAGAGATGAAGGATTGGTCGGGGATAACAGCCTTATTCCGGCGTCTTGCTGTTCTGGGTATCATGTTTAGTAGGCTGCCAGCAAACCACCAGCATGCTAGAATGCGTGATCGATGATCGCTCTGTTGAAATCTGCTTCAGATCATATACCCAATCTTAGCAATGAGTTGACTCGTTCCCAACAAAACTCGCCAGTCTTTGTCTGCCAAGTCGTTCAATTCCTCGTATATGGATATTGTTACCTATTTTTACTCATTCTCAGCTCTGGCCATCTATTGACGACTAGTTCCGGCTTAAATTAGATACAGTAAACGCTTGTTGGTTCTTAACGTGCCAGACTGCTGGGACTGAGTGTAAAGTGTCGGCACGCTGCAAGGTAGCATTTCCCGATCTTCCCGAGCAGCCGAGACGTGGAGAAATAGTCCAGGATGAGACGAAGCAATATCCTTGTGGATAGAGGAGAAAGAAACGAAACTTAGAAATGTAACTACTATTAAGAAATATGACGTTGTGTGACTATTTTGATAGCGCCAAGAGAATGATCGGTGCTGGGGAATGGCAGAAATGGATGTTGAGACGAGGCAGAATATATTAGCCCACATAAAAGTACCTGGACAGCTGATGAGTACGTGGCTTGGTTTGTAAACTTACATAACCCGGGGCAAATTAGTACCACAGTTGTCCAAACGCTGTCCACTTTTGACTCCATCAATCCCCGGAACTCCAACAGTCGCGCGCTTCACGACGACGTTGTTGTTTAGGCAACACAAAAAGCTTTGGGCGACTGCGTGGGCACCGATACGCTACTTTGAAACGCGGCGTTTCAAAGGATCAAACTAAACAAGTTGATCAAGTTGATCGATCTGACTTAGTTGATCCAGTTGGCCTAGTTGATCACGAAGATTACTATTCAACTATCAGGCCTCCCAGCGCATCTAGCATTCTTGCCTTGTTGGTGTGCGAGTACGTATCGAATCCCCACATCAGTTTGACTGCGGCACGATTTATTATTCCAAAAATGGAACAACATGAAGACAACAGCCCTGACCGCTGGCCAAGCCAAAGTTCCCAAGAGAAACGATGAGCGCATCATCCTTCACTTCGTAAGGACAGATCATAGTCAAATGACAGTGAGCACCGGTCGTCGTGAGTTCTAACTATGATTGTAACACTTAGGACTATGACTGCTTCTACGCCAGCGTCTTCGAGAGCGCGAACCCGGCGCTCAAGGGCCAGCCGCTGGGGATCCAGCAGAAGAGCATTCTGGCCACATGCAACTATGTGGCCCGCTCACGTGGTGTCAAGAAGCTGATGCTCATCTCCGAGGCGCAGCGCGTGTGTCCGGATCTAGTGATCGCCAAGGGCGAGGACCTAACGCCGTTCCGTGATGCCTCGAAACGACTATGGGCGTTCCTGCGCGCTCACTCCTGGAATGGGCGTGTCGAGCGCCTGGGGCTCGATGAGGTCTTCCTCGACGTCTCTGATGTGATCGCTTATAACCAGGAGCTGCTGAACCGGAACGCGCTAGCAGACTCGTTCTTTCAGCTCGACCGCCAGGATCCGGAAAAGGGGTTCGGATTCGACGGGACCCGCTTCTTCGGGTGCGTATGCCCCCCTTTTGACCCGGAAGAAGAAAACGACATCTCGATTCTCCTGGATAACCCGTTATGTGTACGCCTGATGCTCGCATCGCACCTCGCGGGCTATCTCCGGCACAAACTCGAGGAGGACTTCGGATACACCTCCAGCGTGGGCGTCTCGACGAACAAAGTCCTCGCCAAGCTGGCCGGCAGCGTGCACAAGCCGAAGAACCAAACCGCGCTCCTCAGCCTCCGTGATGACGCCGTCCAGAACTTCATGGACGCACATGCGATCCGGCAGATCCCGGGGATAGGCTCGGCCACGGCGCATCTAATCCAGGACCGCCTATTCCCCAACCCCACCCCCACCACCGGCACGCATGAAGACTCCAAGATAACCGTGCGCGACGTCCGCCTCCACCCCACCATATCCCCAGACGCACTCTCACGCCTCCTAGACCGCCCCGGCGCCGAGCGCGGCAGCGGTGATAAGGTCTGGGCCCTCCTCCATGGCGTAGACACGAGCGAGGTCAAGGACGCCAGCGACATCCCAACACAGATCAGCATCGAAGACACGTACATGTCCCGTCCGCTACGGACCCCCGCGGAGCTAACGCGCGAGCTACGCGCCATAGCGGCCTCGCTCGTACGGCGCATGCGCGTGGACCTGCTCGCAGAGGACTCACTACTCCCCACCACCACCACGGAGGCAAATTCAAATCCTGCTTCCAGGCGGTGGGCCGCGTATCCCAAGACCCTGCGCCTGTCCACACGGACACGGGGGACCACCGCTACCACGGAGTCGTTCAGCCGTAGCACGCGCTCCCAGCCGCTCCCCACCTTCGTCCTCGACCTCCGGGCCGACGTCCACGCCATCGCGGAGCGGCTCGTGGCCGAGGCCCTGCTGCCGCTGTTCCGGCGCTTGCACCCCGAGCGCGGCGGGTGGAACCTGGCGCTGCTGAACGTTTGTGTAACGAATATGGTGGTCGTGGCGAACGACGGCGACGGTGGTGGGAGTGGTGGGGGGATTGGGCGGGATATCGGGCGGATGTTCCGCACGCAGGAGGATAAGCTGCGTGAGTGGACGGCGTATGATAGCACGCCCGAACCCGGGCACGATGGGACAGGTGAGGATGCTGCGAGTCCGGGTAGGGAGGCCGGTGGCGGAGACGGAGAAGGGGGGGCTGTGGTAGAGGAGCCTGTGGCTGAGGCGATGTCGCTGGACAGTGATGGGGATGCTTGGGATGAAGACGGGGAGGACTCGCAGATGTGCCAGTTATGTGGGCACGCGATCCCCGTATTCGCAATTTCGGCGCATGAGCGGTTCCATGCCATGGGCGACTGACTGACTATATGTGTCATCTTCAGTTTTCACTTTGGCTAGAGTCATAGATACCCCTCTTCCAAGAGTCAACCGGATCTTTCACATGGGAAAACTCCTCTCCCAAGGCAGCCAGTGCTTATGTCAAAAAGCTTCTCCTTCGTATGATTGAATCATTAACTATGGTGAATTACCTAGTGCTTAGTCCGGCGGTCTTATAATATATATAAACCATCATCGGAATCATGTATCATCGAGGTTCACTTTCCCCCTCTAAAACAAAGAGACCGCCCGCATTCTCACCAGTCTCTCTCTCCCCCTCTTCTAAACCCACGTAGCATTTCCGAGGTATCGTTAATCAAAAGCGCGTCCTGAATATCAAATCAAAACCACCACCCAGAGATCAGCCAGCCCCCTGATTTTCGCCTGATTCACAACGACCCCAACCCAGCCAAGTAACTCCGGTCTCAATAAGAAGTCTCGTACGTTCCTAGGTTGGTATATCCTCTCGTGCTGACGGAAACAAAGTATCAAAACACCACCACTAATGACGGCGGTATCACCGCCGAGCCAATACCTCGTTGTCTTTTAACAAGGCCTCGAGCCATTCCCCTGCCATTGCCAGCGTGGTAGCCTTGCTGTAACCTCCGCCTTTGAGACTCGGGACGATGTCATAGAGGCCGTCGAACCCCTCTTTGATGGCCCCTCGTCTCCTTTGCTCGCTCTTGATATGATTCTCTCTCTTTTGAGCGTCCGACAGGTTTTCTCGTGGTGGCTTCACTCCGTTATTAGGGGCAGACTTTCTTCGTTTCCCAGGGGCATCTTGAACTGCTGAGGATGCTTCCAGGGCTCCATTGAGGTCTGCTTTCGACTTTCGCTTTCTAGCCGCAACTTTAGGTGGTATTGATGATAAATCATTGCCCTCATCCTCGACTTCCTCCTTTGCCTTACTCTTTCGACGCTTCCGGGGAGGAACTTCTGAGCTACCCTCTTCGTTCACATGCCCATTTACATTATTATTACGCAGGCCATTCGAAGAGCTCTCCCCATTACCCAGAGGGCTTGTCGACCGAGTGGGAGCAGCGCTACTGTCAATAGAGAAAACCTTCAACATATCTAACCGCTTCAGTTCGAGAATTTCGTTGGACTCATGTTCAGGGGGGACAAAGCCCTGTGCCCTAGCAAAGCTCGAGTCGGAACCCCACTGTAAATCCGGTGTCTCCATTTGTCCCTGGTTATTTGGCCTTTGGGGATCTCCAAACATCATATTAGCAAACAGCATATAGGCATCATTTGGTCCGTTAGGTCGAACTGGACTGCTTCGCTCGGAGCTAATATGGCTTCTGGAGAGTGAACGTGTCTGGTCCATGGGAGTACCAACATGCTGAGAGGGTATTATAGCTCCACGACTTAGGCCATTGGTACGAGACGGGTGCCCATTCTGGTGACCATCGTGTAGGGAAGTCAAAGTCGCGGCCACGTCGGCGTCGATGTTGTGTTCGAGTGGCGCGTGTATTGGCGGCGGGTGATGGTGGTGGTGCGGTTGGTGCATGTGCTGAACTTGTCGCGGTTGCAATGGCATTTGAGGTTGAGGCGGCGCCATCATGTTTTGGCTAAAATTAAAGCCATCCTGAAAGGTAGCAGCAGGCAGTCCGTTTATCGAAGAGACCGATGATTGCGGAGGTTGCTGTCCGAAGGACGTCGTATGACCCAGGAAGTTGGGTGGAAGTTGGCTGATCCATTGGTCACTGAAGTTCAAGCCTTCACCATACGAAGTGGCATACTGGTTGGAAGTCATGACCTCGAAGAAATCGTTTAATCGTCTCGAGTCATCGTTACTCAGCAAAGGATCACCTGGCGGAGGCGCCGGAGGTGTAAGAAATGGTAAGTCATGATCTGAAAGATTATCTACAAAAGCCATTAGCTATATAGCTCTCTAAGCGGCAAATCGTGGTAAGGTGATGGGAGACATACAGCCAAACGGTAGATTACCGTCAGGCGGCTGTGACGAACCCATTTTGGGACGCTGTATGCACGCGACGCTCATGGGTGCTTCGGTGCCTAGGTAAGTTGCGAAACGAGAAGCGAGGTAAGCAGGATCGGAGTCTAGGCGTCTAGGCTGCTGTCAAGCGCAAAATCTTGTTCTATATTATCAAGGTGGCAGCCACGGTCGTACGGATCATTATTGTCGTAGTCGTTGCGGTCGATGGTTTTGCTATGGAGTAATTGACAGCTGTTGACGTCTATCGGGTTCAAGGCAGTGATCAGCGCAACGTAGGCGTCGTAGAGTAGCAGGTGTATTGACGGCGGGGCACTCGAAGTCGAGGTTGGAGTGATGACATGTGCTTCCGCACAGCGGAGGGTGAATACTGAAGTACTACAGGGACGATATTTGTTTCGATGGTATCGCTGGTACTCGCGGTAAGGCTGTTGGAGGCGACCCGGGACATTGGTCGAAATGGGAAAGGTAGCGGAGATGTTAGACACCTAGTACTGCACATCGTCGAGCCCGAGGACTATATCGGCCCTCGAATATAGGGGCCGAGATTGGTGTCAACATGTACGAGGAGAGGGGTCGAGTCTCTGCGGCACCAAACAGAAGGAGTATGTGTGTAGGTCGGTCCGCTTTAGGGATCGACAGTGATGTATGGATGTATGGAGTAGTATAGGTAGAGTATAGGTAGGTAGAGGTAGATAGATGCCTACTGCTATATTTTCAAGTCGGGGTCGGGGAACAGACAGCACAGTAACCTAACCTAACCTACTCGCAGTAGGTGTGTGCGGGTCAATGGGTCAATGGGTCTGCTTAGACATGCGTGCAATTCAACGACTGCAAACAACAGTGACTAGTGGTGAGACCTGAGAGGCCATTGGGCGAGGGGAAGGATGACGAGCAGAGGAAAGCTTCGGACTTGATGGCCATTTGCTGGAGGACGCCGAGCAGATCCTTGCCACTCCACAACGGGTCACCCGCAGGCTCAACAACAAGCCACCTCTTATTTTTCTCTTCTGTCTCCTCTCGAAGATGAGATGAGGGGTAAGGTAAGGTAAGAAAGACTAAAAAGACGTACGGTTATTCTTATATCAGAGGATTAATGCTGGTGTTATTAATATGGTAGGGTATATACGTAGAGTAGAGGAGAGGTAGAGCTCTAGAGTTCAGTTTGTAACGAGCTCTACTCGCAGTACATATGAGGGACAGTATGTAGAGGGAGAGGACCTAAGATCTGGAAGCTGGTCATGTGTCAGGTCACGTACTTTTTATTATTATTACATAGTACATAGTACCGAAATCTGCGTAGAAAGATTGGATTGCAAGGATTGGGTTGATCGATCCATCCGTAATAGCAGCTTATCAAACTTAAACAGCCACTAACAATTTCTCTAAGTCAGGTAGCGTGCATAGTATATACATATGTGCATATGTGCCTATGCAGGTATTTGACGCTTAGGCCATAAGATTGTTACTTAGCACCTCAGCCACCTGCTGTGTAAAGTTATATGTATGTAGATATATTGTTGATCTCATGATTGGGAATGAACTTTGAATGTTAACTGAGACATCAAGAGAAAGCCGCGAGGCCGTGCAGAGCAATATCTACATGACTTTGGCTTTTTATCTAGTATTTCCAGAAATTACTTGCTAAGTTAACGGCCGTTGAAACTGTCTCGACATGTTTTGGATATATCCATAATTTCGTTACTTGCCTGCTTATGTAACTAGTATGTGCAACTTCTTATTCGAGCTCTGACCACTGACCTTTCTCCGAGGTGGAATCACATGCCAGACGCCAAACAACTTTACATAGTACACATCTAGATTTCATTACCCAACCTATAGGCACGCAGTGGCACTCACTAATCGCGGTCCCTCTACTGATTTCATCCCAGCCGAAGTAAGGAATAATAAATACACTTACACAACTTCTGCCAATATCAAGCTCAAGCTCGAGCTTCCCGTCTCAAAGCGAGCTGAAGTTTCACTGCATCTCATCAATGTTTGCCCACCATCCACCCGCGAACTCAACCTACTGTCTACCTGTCATGACTAGCGCTCGGCGTTGACTCCCGAGTTGCGTCTAAACAATCCACTTGGTGCCTTTTTCTCCCCAAGGTTGGGGTGCAGTAGTCGTCATTGATATTAGTTCTAGTTCCTCCTCTCTCTCTTGAGTCTCCTCGCATTACTCTGCAATCCTGAGGTTGCATCTTTTCATTTTGGAGCAAGCCACGCACTAGACGAAGTCGTTCATTAGGCCCGAAATCCTCCTCGTTAAAACTTCCTCTGGAGAGGGAGAAATCTCGGCCAAACTCATTCGTCCATCTTACACCAAATCTCTAGGGCTTTCGTCGCCTCCATAGCTACATAACTACATATACTGCTGCGTGTGTGCACAGCTTTCTTCGGCAGCGCAGTAGAGCTAGGGTTAGTATCAATATGCGTGCATAGCTTGGAGTGCTTCACTGTATAATTTGCTCTGTTATTGCATCTCCTCTTCTATGTCGGTATTTGATGCCTATTTGGCACTCCTCGCACATCGTCGAGGTCTATCAAGATCTTGCAGCATCCAGCCCCTTACCTCATCCACCCCAGTTTTTAAGCCGGTGTCTGCCGCGCCCGGCTTTCCGCTGCAACCCATTTCGATAATCCAGGCCAACTAGCCGGCACGGGCAGCCCAAATCCTGATGCGAGTGTCTTAAAGAAGCGCCCTTGAGAAAACACAGATCTCCAGCCAGCTACCTACGACGCCGTATCTCAAATCTGATGTAATATCTAGCCCCTTTTTTTAAGAAGGTAATCTGTTATATCGGAGCTATTTCCTAAGATCAACAATACATACATACATCTCGCACTATTCCAAGGAATACTAGTTCGATATACCGACCCATGTCATAGCTCTTATCCTATTCAGGGGTATCTCGCAGCTATCTTTATTAGTCACGCGAAATCTCCTTCTTTAAACTTCCCCAGAATCGCGGCAGCGCGCAAGACACGCGCAAACCCTGATGTTGCAGCGATGACATCTTGGCTGCTTCCTCAGTCTGCTCAGGCGCTGAAAGGCAAACGGAAACTAGATGAGTCTATACCACCTATCCTAAGACCTGTCATTCGGGCCTATGTCTTAGGGTACGCTTCTGCTGTTGCACCGACGCTGCTCAATCTGGTCCTGCAGCATGTAACCAGACGGAGACGCAAGGATGCAACATCGAGCGCCACACCACCCCACGATTCTTTTCTCAAATCCCTGCAGCGTATCTTACGTGGGGGATTAGAACTTCAAAGATTCCCAACTTTTTGTGCTGTACTTGTAGGCGGTACTACATTTCTCGAGGTAAGACTAGCTATAATTGTAAAAGCCTTGTAAATAAGGCTGTCTTTAAGGGACCCTAACTAATAAAATTTGATAAAAGGTGCTACTTGGTAGAGCCTTCATCCGCCTGAGGGGCCAGCTCACGGCTCTGACCCGCAAAAGGTAAGTTGGCAGTTCGAAGACAACTCGGGAGGTTTCACTGAGAAAGCTTGGCGCTTAGATGTCACCCTCATATCAGAAGTTACTATTATTGGCAACATCAGCTAACCTTTGTCTAGACTTTCGAGATGGTTATCCAGTTTTGTTGCGGCTTGGCTGGGTCTCCGCTTACTACAATCTAGGAGAAGTGATGCTTTCTCAGAGACGACCGACGTCAAGTCGGACTCGTCCCAAGAAACTAAACGAGAAAAAATCCGATATGCTGGGCGAACTTTAGATCTCACTCTCTTTGCATTTACCAGAGCTCTTGATGTGGTCGTGGGGGAGCTATGGGCTCGACGAAAGCAACGCAGGGTCGCTGGCGGCCAGTGGACACGGGTGAGTTTAAGAAATCTGTACTGATATCATCAATTCTACGATCACTAACCTA
Source organism: Whalleya microplaca (assembly GCA_022497155.1). Lineage (NCBI taxonomy): Eukaryota > Fungi > Ascomycota > Sordariomycetes > Xylariales > Xylariaceae > Whalleya > Whalleya microplaca. The sequence continues at coordinate 1,317,278 of MU385713.1, read as the reverse complement.
TTCCAGGCCGAGTCATTCATAACCAAAATGACTGATCCTTCAATATTCGCGACTTCTTGCGCGTTCATCATGTGGGCCTGGTTCTACAGTCCCTCGAGGTTGCCCCGAGCCTATACAAAATGGATCAGCTCAGCAGCAGCTGTGGACCCACGCCTTATCGAAGCGCTTCGCCGCTGCCGAAAAGGCGAAATTCGCTACGGCGAAGAGACCGGCCAGGCACCTCTTCTCCAGTCGATGTGTGCAAATTATAAATGGCCAGCGGAATGGGGCGATCCTGTAAAGGCCATCCCTTTCCCGTGCGAAGTCGTACACAGTACGTATTCCCGTTTCTGCTTGTCTCAGGAGCCACGTATGCCCATCACAGGAATTCTCATGGTTAAGACCGCCGAGAATCGGTCTAGAGCTCTCGAATTTATGTAAAGGGGATATTTACTAACTCGGTGGTCGTGTAGTGGGCTGTGGCCCGTCCTGCGAATATCACGCCCTATCTCGCTTCTACCGCTCCTTCAAGTGGTCCATGGCCACGTACCTGCCATTAAATCTGCTAGCTAGGAAGAAGAACCTGCAAGGCCTCCGAACCGCACTCCTTTCGGCGGCGCGATCCTCGTCGTTCCTAGCGGCGTTCATCACATTCTTCTACTACGGCGTGTGTCTAGCACGCACACGACTAGGCCCCCACATCATCGGGCAAGATGTGGGATCCAGACAGGCCATCGACAGCGGCATCTGCGTCGGCACCGGCTGCTTCGTCTGCGGGTGGAGCATCCTGCTCGAGAACCCGGGCCGGCGTAAGGACATGGCGCTCTTCGTGGCCCCGCGTGCAATGTCTACGTTTCTGCCGCGCCGCTACGCCCTCGAGAAGCAGTGGAGGGAAACGTTTGCCTTTGCGTTTAGTACGGCTGTTGTGTTCACGTGTGTTAAGGAGAACCCGCAGAGGGTTCGTGGCGTGTTGGGGGGGATACTGCGTTCGGTTTTAGAAGCGTAAGGGTTTGGTGTGCCGGTTTTCTATTCAAAGTTTTAGGGCTGTATTATCATGGTAACGGTCCTGAAGAACGGGGCTTCTTGATCGAGATCTTGCATTAAGCGGAACTGGGGTATTTTTGTCCTCACCAAAATATGGACTTGGAAAAGGGGCATATTGTGGTTATGAAAAGGATACATGAAAACTACTGTAATATTGCACAACAGTTCACATTAGCATAAACCACGTCCGTATATGTAGTATTTCTTTTACTTGTTGACAGTGAAAGATACCATTTTTAATATATATAACTTCTACCAAAGCGTACTCTTTGTACTCACGTGCACTTCGTACATCACCCCCTACTTCACAGTAGTTATTCGTACTGCATTCTAGTTTCTAAGTTATGTGCCTCTGAGCACTCTTTGCTGATTAGACTAGGGCCATGTAATATATAATATTGACCAATTCCATGTCATGAAAATGTGACTTGCTTAACCTAGTGTTCCGTTACCTGACTTGTAAGTGGCTGAGGAGATATAAAGCTTTGGAAGAGGCTACATCAAGATTAGAATGGTATGAATATGCAAACCAAATATGAGTTGATATTGAGAATAATGCCAGTAAACACCACAGACCTAAGAGATAGATGCTATCAACAGACACACGTCTTGTAGGTTTTACTTAACCCCTCTGTATAATATGGCACGCCTGACAAGTAACAACAAGCCTTACGGTGAAGTCGGTATACCCCTAAGTTCATGCATTGCCCAAGTCATATCTTGACTCCTCCGCTCTCTCTACACCCTCCCCTCCCCCCAAACCCCCTCCTCCTCTGTTTGCTCCGTACCAAACTAACCAACAAACCGTATAGACAAGCGATCTATCTATCTATATGGTCTATTATAGCAAAGCACATCACAACGTCGGGGTGGTCTAACGGTAAGGATTCCATATTCCGTCCGGTGCATATCACCAGGGCGCGGGTCGCCAGGGCGCGGGCGCACAGGCTGTGAGGAGTGGAGGTGCATGGTTCAAGTCCTGCCCCCGACATTATTCTTTCTTTTTTTGTGCTGGTGGTCTGTATATACATACCTAGAGCTATCTAATCCAACTGTTTGCCTTGTGAGAACGCCACCGGCAGTTAGAGTTGGTTGGTAGGACTGGGGCCAGCGCTTTGCCTCGCATGGTGAATCTCTCTAGGTAGTGCTAACACACCCACCAACCAGACTTATGTTATGATGTTCATTCACTTACTTACTGGTAGGTGAGTACCTAGGTATTTATAGTCTGGTTAAGCTCCATACCCCACCAGTGAATGACTCCATAGTTACGGTTCTTCCTTCATAGTAGGTATCAAGACATAGGATATCCAACCAATAAAGTCAGGATGGTTTAACGGTAAGAATTCCAACGGCTTGGATAGCAGCTTCAACTCTGACAGAAGTGAGGCGTTCAGCCAGGAGGTGCTTGGTTCGAGTCCAGCTCCTGACCTTTTTTTCTTTTCCTCCTTGTAAGGGTTGGCTCATGTTAGAGAAGTTGACCGATGGAGCAAGACAAAATCGCATTGTTGGTCGGTATCAGTCAAAATGATTTATCATTCCTTCGTTATTAATTATCTAGCCAGTCAAGCTTTCATAACCTAACCGCCGCTACTCTCTACAAGGTCATACGTACACGGGCTCTTGTCCTCAGGCTCTCAACCACGAGCACACCCCCATCACAAACACGCAAACCAGGGCATCGCTCCGCACAGTACTGAAGATCTGTCCGTACCGCAGCGCATGCTGCACATACCCCTTCACGGGCACGGGCAAGAATCCACTGACCGTCCACATCCAGCCCGAAGGTGGCGAGCGGTCCTTATCGAAGAAGTATCTGGTAGTCAACAGGATTGCCTCGACGGAGGTGAACACGTAGAAGAAGTATGCGCGCGTCTGCTCGACGCGGTCCTCGCCCAGGAGCCCGGTGCTGCGGATCTCGAGGTTCTCGCGCTCGGCGCGCGTGCCCGTGAATGTCGTCGACAGCGCCACGTAGAGTCCCAGCCCCAGCGCAAAGATCGCGTGCAGCACCCGCCACAGGTTCGCCGTCTTGTTCGCTGCCGTCTGTGCCGCCTGCTGCATCGGGTTCGGCCCGCCCAGGCCGCCGTTACTAAAGAGCCCCTCGAAGCCCGTGCCTGCGAACGGGTTGGGTCCGCCACTGCCGGGGCTGCCGCCGGCACCGGGGAGCCCGCCTGCGCCCGACATCATCTGCGAGAGCATCTTCATCATCGGGTCCTCCTCCATGCCCTCTAGGCCCTCCAACCCGGGCATAGGTGGTCCACCGCCGCCTAGGAACGGGTTCCCGCCTCCCGGGGACGGCCGGTCCAAGCCCATCATCATCTGGCGGAGTTGGTCTGCGGAGGGGCTGGGCGAGTCAGTTGTACGGTTTCGGGACGCTGTCTGTGGTTCGTAGTAGTGTTGCGAGATATCAACTTCCTCCGGGTCGCCATGTTCGTCTGCAGCGGGAGTCTCCGATGGGGTTGACGAGGCCGTAGGGGGTGTTGCTGGTGTAGCGGTTTCGGTTTTCTCTGGTTGAGGTTGGGGATCTATGGGAATTCTGGTTAGAATTGAGTGTCTGGCTACTGGTGCGGTGAGAGAGATCCGTACCTCGCTGTATGCCACCGCCAAGTCCTGTGATCCTGTTCAGCCGTGCGGCTCCGCCAGCTTTGATCTTGGCCTCTCGTCGTTCCTTGCGCAGACGTGCCTGCTCGGCTGCTCGAGCTGCTGCCGCATCCTCGCTTGCTTGGACGCCTTCCGTCATGATGAAGCTGGCCTGTGAGTTTCGATGTTGTTTTTGTTTTGTTGAGGTGGGAGGTTGAAGGTGGTGCAAGGCTGCGTTGTACAATTCATTCGTGTTCAAATCAGATGCAAGTAACGATGCATTGCGCAGGTACGTACATACGTAGTACAGAATATTATGGGGACGGGTGGCTTATCGATTGACTATCGATTAAATACATATCGGTTAGATTAACTTAATGAACGACAGGGTCTCAGGCCGATCGTCACTGCGGGTCTGAATTTTTTATTCTAGCATGCTTCTAAAGTTTTATTTTTCTATACTGTTTAAACCTCACGTGGCGTGGCGTATCTTTCTTATTTTCTCCCTTTAGATGGTATAATGCACCGGGCTTTATCTTCAAGATGGCTCAATTCTGCCCTCAACATCGCAGAGCAACCAGCAAGGGTTGAGTTGCCGTTATTCCTTTGCCCGTCGATTAGTCTTCCGTCGCATCGTCGAGGACTCAGTACCGTCACATCATCGTCTCGAGCTCGAGCTTCACGATGGAGACCCCAAACACGGAGCTTGTACATAGAATCTTACCCACCCGCTAAGACCTTCCCAGATCCTAGCAAGAGTGTTCATCAAGGTCTACCACTTCATAAGTTGCCGAGGCAATGCCGGGGATGTGGCGCTCTGTCGCAAACCGAGGCTCCCAACCGTCCAGGCTATTTCGATCTTGGTCGCAAGGCCGTTCGAACATTCCTTGGGGCTGGAACGGAAACAGATCGTTCTCGCCAGGAGGATAAAATATACGAAGATGCGCTCAAGAATTTGGACCATGAAGAGTTGGAAAAACAGGGGGTGGATGTGCAGGCACTTACCATGAGCCTTGGTCCCGTGACGGAGACAGGTCATCAGCCAGCTCCAAAGCCGCCCCTTTGCGACAGGTGCCACTACTTGATGCATAATCATACTGGGGAGTCGATTTACCACCCTACTATGGATGCTATCAGAGACACTGTCCTAGAGTCCCCATACAAATACAACCATGTATACCACGTCCTAGACGCTGCCGATTTCCCCATGTCTATATTGCCGAATATTACTGAATTACTCGAGGCTTCGCCTCTAAGGTCGCGTAATCGTCGATCCAGAGCAGGCCGGTTCTATAGGAACAAGAAAACCGAAGTGAGCTTCATAATTACCCGATCCGACCTACTTGCGCCGAAAAAAGAACAAGTAGACAGACTATTTCCATATTTACAAGAGGTACTTCGAGACGCTCTAGGGCGGACAGGACGGGATGTTCGCCTAGGCAATATGGCCGTTGTCAGTGCCAAGAGGGGCTGGTGGACCAAGGAGCTCAAGGAGGATATTTGGGAACGGGGTGGAGCTGGCTGGATGGTTGGCAAGGTCAATGTCGGCAAGAGTCAATTGTTTGAAACCGTCTTTCCCAAGGGCAGAATGGACTGGACGCCTTCGAAACATCAGATCGCAATTGATATGCGCGCGAACAACCCCAACAAGGGGGAGACTGCATCAACGGAAGAAGACTTAGAAGTAGGAACAAAAGTACCTCCGGACGCCGAAGAAGAGGCCGCGGAAGCGAGAAGGCTTGATATGTTGTTGAAAGAGAAGCTTGGTGATGACTCCTTCCTACCTGATGAAGTATATCTCCTGCCGCGGGCGCCGAAGGAAGTAAACTATCCGGAAATGCCTCTGGTTTCGGATCTTCCGGGGACAACGGCATCCCCCATCCGTGTACCCTTCGGAAACGGGCGGGGCGAGTTGATCGATCTGCCTGGCTTGGAACGCACAGGGCTGGAAAAATATGTCAAGCCAGAGCACCGCTTGTCTCTCATCATGCGTTCGCGGATGGTACCAACGCAAATGACGCTGAAACCGAGCCAATCCCTGCTTTTGGGGGGGTTCATCCGCATCACGCCACGAGAACCAGCGCCCATCATGCTGACCTACGCATTCACGCCCATCACGCCCCACGTGTCGAGAACCGACAAGGCCATCGCCATCCAGGGGCAGACCGGCGAGGTCAATATCGACAACATCGCGGTCGAGGGGACCGGCGCGAAGACCAAGTTCGCCGGCTCCTTCGAGCTCAGGTGGGACGTCACGAAGCAGCGCTCGGGCCCGCTGACGAGGAGAGACTCCATCGGCTTGAGCGTCGATCGCCTGCCGTACCGCGTCCTGGCCACCGACATCCTCATCGAGGGCGTCGGCTGGGTCGAGATCGTGGCGCAGGTGCGCACGCGGGATCTGTACGGACCGAACCCGATCGCTCCGCCCCCAGAGGAAAACCCCCTGTCTCAGCCTCAGGACAAGCAGCCCCAGCGTGCCCTCTCCGCGCTCGAGAGACTAGAAGCCATAGGCAGGGACTCCCGGAAGGACACCAGTCGCCGGGCCGCGCGCTCCCTACAACTACTAGCGGAGAGGAAACACGCGGTGGACGACGGCGAGCCCAACTGGCCCGTCGTCGACGTGTACAGCCCCGAGGGGAAGTTCATCGCGGCCCGCCGCCCCATGAACGGCTGGCTGCTCAACAAGCCCAAGGTCACGGCCGCGTCGACGCGCTCGCGGCCACGCAAGAGCATGAAGGGCGTCAAGAAACTCGAGAAGCGCCGCCGCCGGGAGCAAGAGCAAAAGCAGAGTACACCACAGCCTGGGTGGAATCCGTTTGCGGGGTCGAGCTGGGGTGGTGAGTGGTGAGTTGGGGTGAGCGGGATGTTGTTGTGTGCTGTTGGGCATATGTTGTATAAATCTGTGTTACGAAATCTATGTGATGTAAATAAAGGGCGGTAGAGCTGTTATATATATCTGTGATATCCCACTCATAAAGCGTACCAGTTCATAGAGGCTAGGTGCTAGGAGAGCGTGTTTATCGTAGGCATGAAGTGGTCAAGACCTAGCGTTGCCGGCAAATCGAGTTGCTACTTGTTGACTTGTATCAATTCGGATTCCCCCTTCATCTATTCACATGTAGGAGTCTTTTTGGGTACTGAATAACCAAGTAATATCTGAATATCATTAAGTCAAGGTAGTGATTATCTATTTAACTGGAATCAACTCAAGGCGAGTTGATGCTACCAAATCCTAGCGTAGGATCATTGAGAACCTAGCCACGGGTAACCACCGCTGGCGCTGCTGGTTCTTAAGGCCGGGTGAATAGGACTACAGACATGTTTACAGCGTAGAGCTAACCTGGCTTACGAGCTGAGAGGGAGAGCATTTGATGGCGTTTCGAACGTGCTTGATAAGGAGGCTTTCTAGAATGGCAGGTGTCGAGAAGCTAGGTAATACTTGAATGGTATAGGTTCTGCGCGCTCAGGCGCAGCTCCAAAGCGGCATGCACGTTGGGAAGGCTTGGAGAACACTCTAACATATGTTATGAAGTAGAGGGGCCATATGACTATAAATGGATGATTATAAGTCAGAGCGGAGTTTTGCTAATTCTCTAAACTTTCGTGTCTAGCAGAAAACCCCATCGCCTAGCTTATAGACTACAGTTCAATCACTATTCGTAGTCTGCTATTCTAGCTTAAACAGTTTGCTCCCTCCATAACGATGCGCTTTCAACACGCACCGGTAATCGAGGGCACAGAATCTGCTCCTGACTGGATCGGGACCACGTTGACACCACAATTGGCGCCCTGCGCTAAATGTACTTGGTGGTTATCCTGATCGAAAACGACATAGGCCGAGCGGAGAAATGGGTCTCCCAAGACACCTTGGCCTGCGTACCACTTAAATCAGCCATTGACAGCACCAAGTATGAAAAAATCCGCAGCATCTCGGATTAATAGGGAGTGGACTCACCATCAATGGAACTAATAGCTAGGGAGCATTTACCATCCTCGTTTGTGGGTAGGAGGAAGTTCTTGTATGGGACACGAATAACCGTGGATCCAAATTCAAAGTCAAGGCCCCCGGTCATCTGGCCAACTGCGCAGTCGAATAGATGATCGCCAGGCTGGTTACCAGCAGCAGCCCCTGGGAACGCGTGTTGTACCGCTTCAAAAATGGCAGAGGGGAAAGCACACACGCTTGTACCACTGTCAAGCAGCACGGGAGCGTTTTCCTCGCGAAGAAAGGAGGTTGTAGTGCCGTTAGAGAATGACATGGATAGCGAGGTCATATTGATCTCGTATCTGAAAACAATGAGACTGGATCGTCGTTAAGCTTTTTGTAAGTCACAAGAGTACTTACCGGCCAGTATCTGTTGTCAACTTCTCAAGTCTACCAGTGTACTTCTTGGTATCAACGCCGCCGAATATAATGGAGCCTCGATAGGTATTAGAGTATACTGAAGGTAGAAGCACGATACTTAGACTTACTATCGTTCGAGTCGAGGTCCTGTAGGTCAAGGGAGAAGGCTCGGCTATTTATTAGTCCTTGCGTGACTAGACTTTCAAGAAGACTACTACGACGGCCAAATTCGAAATCCTTCGACGGCGGACCTAGACCAAGGATTCCTATGACCAGGTTCTGGCTTTGATTTGCGATGCCGAAAACCTGCGAACTAATATTTGCCCCTATTCAAGGCGTGTCAGCCTCTATTCTCTAGCTGTTTTTCATCAAGCTTACAGCCAGCATATACATGGTCTTCGCCATATTGAATGTCAACTGCCCCTGACCCGTAGGTAATGGAGGAAGTGACACCAAGATCATTGAATGAGCTGCTGTTGCTGGAATTGAAGTGCGGGAAACTGTTACAAAGAGAGTCTCCTGCTGTTTTACATATAGGGTTGATCCAAAGTTCGGCACTCCCGGTGTCAATATCTACCGACAGGGTCTGGGCTGGGGTTCCGAAGCCGAGGGTAATCGTGTAGAATAATCCGCCGGCTTGCTTATTGGCCGATATACTGTTTGGTCTGCCTGATGAGTCCCGAGCGGATCTGGTTATTGAATGTCGTATATAACCAGATCCAGCGCCATATTCGGGAGGAGGAGTAGATGCAACGACCTGAACAAGAGAAAACAGGAAGAGATGATAAGCCAGAAACATGGTGATAGAGGAAAAAAGAGACCACAGATGATTAGTTCTAAAATACGAGTACTTGTCATAATTCTAAATAGAAAGGACCATCCCAAGAAGTAGCGACAAGTCCTCTTTTTATAGATGAGATCAAACGCCCAGCCAAAGTCAGACTGTCATTTTTTGATAGCAAATAGTGCCACATAGCCTCGTTCCCCTATCAGTTTTCTTTAACTGAAGTTTGATACATATGCTACTTCTATAGACAACACACTATGCCTAGGCTGTATGACCCTTGTATTGCTATACAGCATAGTTATTGAGACATATTCAAAGGGATTACAATCATTAGAAAACTTACCGCTTGACGATCTGTGCATATGACTGTATCCTGAATACCACGTTACTTTGGTGATAGATAAAGATGCTGAGGCTATTTTGTTCTAAGGATCAGGGCTTGTATTTCATAACACACAGCCATCCCGACTTGTCAGCTTATCTGTACGAGTAACAATCCATCACACTTAGGTTGAGATCAACCAGGATGAAGAGCGTAATGCTTTTGTTCAATATGCATAACTACAATATTGGCGCATGATTACAGGGACCGCGCCATTATCTTGGGTAGTACTAAATATAAAGACGATCTCATTACACAAGCTTTAGGTTGAGAAATATATAGGGATAAAACCTACTTCTTTCTATGCTTCTTCCTCGAGACTAAATCGTCTCGATAGCTGCCTCTAATTTACATCTTCACTTATTAGTCTTCATCCTGCCTTTTCTTCGTACTGTGGCGGATTCAACACGGTACTCCGGTCACATTGGCTTCTGGACGCATTGGTCCTACGGGAAAGTCCTAGGATCCACCTTGACGCTTGAGCAAACCGACGACACTGACACTCTCCTTGTGGCATTTGCAGCCTTATTTGTGACAGGTGCTGGCACGAGTCTGTGGCGTGTATTCTGCATCACGTTTCGTGATGTAGCCTCCGCTTCACCGAAGCCTAGTGATGGACTCTACCACCAACGCCAAACAATCCTTCACAATGCCTCGTATGCATCTGAGAGCGCGTCCAGGCTCACACAGGTGGCATGTGCATGGCACAAGGTAGCATCGCGTCCCATGTAAAGAATTATACCCATCATTGCCGTTGCCGTTGTAGTTTTAGGCGACTTTACAGTTTGCGTCTGCTTTCTCTTCTAAAGCTGTGCAAGGCAGCGAGATGTTGGTCACTGGCGAAAACTGCGGCTTTAATGTCTTAGGGAGCTTCCCGCTGTACGGGCCTTGGTACCATCGATGATCTTTGGCATGGAGCATTAGGAATATTTGCTGATGAACATGGGCAGAATCGGTGCGATTGGTTTATCAAGCCATCGTCTCGACTCCGCAGCTTGGAGATATTATCTCTCATGGGGATACAAGTTTGTTAGCCAGGCACAGAAGCAAAATGCTCAAACAACTGTGCTAGCGCATTCTGTCTCGCAGACCATCAAGGTAGAAAAGCAACGTCAGTGGCGAGAGTGATACACGGCAAGGTCAAGAGCATCATGAAGGCCTGTGCCTGCAGCGTCCAGTGTTTGCATCATCGATGAGGCCATTGGGGACTTGTTTGGACAACAAGACCTGGTGGATACAGGAGGGCACTTCCGAGCAACGGAGAACCAACCCCTGACACGTAGAGCTAGCACTATGAGAAACTTGTTTGATGAAGAATCGAGTGACTCATATAAGTTGGAATGGTAATATGCGAGCCTTCCTTCTTGATGAAAGCCTTTCATATAGAATCCTCAGATAAATCATTTATAAGCTCTCGTATGAAAACTTCTGAACCACCGATAGATAAAAACCACCTAGGTCAAACAACAGAACCGCTGCATTACAAAACTGTAGTCTATTTATATACATAATATGACCAACATGAACACTCGTGTATGTTATCCAGTAAAACTGAAAGGCGTTCATTATCTTGGCCAAAACTCACATCTCTCAGATAAGTGGTGATTGAAGCCTAGAATTTTCTCTATTAAACAGTTACCCACTTAGGAGACGCCGGAGGGAGTGGTATAAACTGGAACATAGACTTATGGATCTCAATAGTTAGGGTATAAGATGCCAATGAGACTAGGCCAATCTATGTCCGTTTTCAAGTATATTGCTCTAACATCTCACCACTACGTATGATAGGGGAGAAGCTGCACTTTCAAACAACTAGCAGTTATTTACAAGTCTTTTACCTTAAACTAGAATACATACTATAAAACTATCTCGCGAGTAGAATTCGATCTTAAATACACTATTTTCTACGGTCTTACACAGTGTAACCTTATCAACTATGGACTATCTCTACCGAGATACTCGCCCCTTATAACTCTCAGATTTCACGAAGAGGGAAATGACGCTCATAGACGTCTTAGATTTGTTGAGCTTCATTGCGGAAAAAATGGACTTCGTAAATAGTTAAACAAATTATTATAGAAACGCCAAGATATAATGTTCACTATTATAGATTGTATTAAAATAAATATATCTTTTGGACATTATATCTAAGTAGTAAATAGTTGAATATGATTGGCTCACAACTGCTTTAGCAGCGCCTCTACACAGGTACTTGGGTGGTGGGCTGACGTAACGCGGGGCAATCCAATTTTGACTTCACCGGCCACGTCCGGCCAGCATCCGACGAACGCCACATGCACTTGACTATTCCCGGCCATTGACTTAACCTCGAAGACCGAACTCATTGCATCTAGACGCCAGTGCTTCCAAGGTGTGAGATTACGCTGGAAGCCCGAGAAAAAACAGATATCTCCCCTCTTATGGCCTGACCTACGCTTTGGCGCTTTGGAGGCTTCTTTTCGCGCCCCGAGTGTGTTCGTGCGTGTGTGTAAAAGGCTCCGATTAGCTGAGCTGGCTCATACATACATACCAGACCCGGCCGACTGAGAGACCCCCTTTGTGTGTGTGCGCGACTTGTTGGCAAGGAGGGGCAATTGTTCTCCAAACCAGGGCCCTCGATATCGCCATACATACCGAATGGTAGTAGCTCACTGACTAATTGGGGCGCCATATACCTCACTCGCTTTCACGCCTGGACTCGAATTTCTCTCCTCTACTTACCAAACCATCGTACAATCCTCTGACCGGTAGACTACCTGCCTACCTCCTTTCTCACACCACCACCACCACCACATAAGCTACCAAGCTACCTTAGCTACCTAGCTACACACCTCACTCTCAAGCCACAAGACGCAGAATCCCGCACACACATACACACACCCAACATGTCCGGCCAGAACCCGCACACCCACCACCACCACCAGCGCCAGCACCAGCGGGACCGGGCGCAGGGCTCACAGACGCAAGTGCAGACGGAAGCGCCGTCCGGGTCCGGGACCCAGACGGAGACGGGTGCCCCCGCGCCCGCGGCTCCCGCGATCCTGCGTCTGCGCGGCGCCCACCCGGCCTCTGATAACCATGTGCAGTGGGCCGAGAACGTGGTGGATAACGAGGGGATGGGGCGGAAGAGCTCCAAGGGTACGTGTTCTGCTTCCTTTACAACCCCTTACTGGAGTCCAATTCGCACGATGTTACGTTCCTGGTTTCTATATAGCTTGAGTATAGCACGGAAAGCAGGGTAACAGAGGAGGATATACTACTACAGAACCCCAGCCACTAACAATCCTCCCCCAAAAACAGTCTGCTGCATCTACCACGCGCCCCGCGCCGTAGGCGAGTCCTCCAGCGACGACTCCTCATCCGACGACTCGTCATCCTCGTCTTCAGACTCCGACAGTGACTCCGACCCCCGGGACCAAGACCCACGAGAGCGGGCCCGGCGTGCGAGACAACGGAACAATCAGAATAATCACAACCACGACCACGATCACGATCACGATCACGAGCATGGCCCCGAGTGCGGAGGCGTAAGTGGTGGGAGTAATGGTGCGGGAGGAGGAGGCAGCAGAGGTGGGAAGCGCAAGGCCCGCGCGCGCAGACCGAGTCCGAACGCGTATGAGAAGCAGCCGAAGCCGAAGCCCCGGCCGCAGCAAGGGGGCGAGGGCGGGAAATCATGAGCCTAACCCCCCCAGCCTATCCCCTTAACCTACCCCCTATCTATCTATCTATCTACCCGTGCTTCCCTCTGTCCGGGTTCTTCAATTGATCGACTGGCTGGGCTGGATCGGAGCGGACCGAGGCTCAAAGGATGACCCCTGTTTCCTTTGGTAGCACGACGGCGGGAATCGGATCGGGGATCAGATCGGATCGGGATGGGACGAGAGGGAGAGACATGAGAGATAGATGACTGATAACCTGTCCTACATGATCAATGAATGAATGGTACGACGCGGATGAGGCCGAAATACTTGGTCATGGTCATGGTCATGGTCAGGGGTTACTGGGATGTGCCGTCGAGCACACGCAAAAAAGTATGGATGGATGGATGGATGGATGGGATACGGTGCGGTGCGGTACGGTACATATGCATTATCATCAAACATATATGGCAGGGCAGCATGGGATTCCATGAGTGATGGATATAGGAGAGGCCCCTTATTTGGGTTTTGTGACGACAACGGCTCTCATACGTTAGTTATTTCGGGCAAACATCATATCAAAAGTTCGGCATGGGCACAAGCACAGAATCAGGGAGCACCAAAGTTATTTGCGTTTTGTGACGACGGCGGGGCTCTCATACATTACTTATTTCGGGCAAAATATCATCATCACCATTATCATCATCATCACCACCATCATCAAAAGTCGGCATGGACAAACGAGCACAGAATCAGGGGACACCAACCAAAGAACGATAGACTGTCTCATCAACAACGAAGCAGCAACGAAGGCTAGAAGCAGCAGCATCTAGAGTATACCCATACCCAGTTAGTCCGCAGGCAGGAAAGCGGAGCGACGAGGAAACCAATTCAAGAAAAACAGTTCAAGTTCAAGGTCACGCTTCACTTATATGGCATATCTTTGAAATGGGATGAAAATGAGAAAAAATCTTCGCTTGATGCAGTGTGCTATGCAAATTTTCATCTCGTCTCTCGATTCGATTTCGATTTCGATTTCGATTCGCGGTTGTCTAAATGCTTGAGTGTAGTGTGTGTGTGTGTGCAACGGATTTATTATAACCCCCATCATCAACATCATCTTTCTGCACAAGTGCCAACAACTGCATATTCAAGTTCACCACCCACCACCTTTGCTGCTACTCTATCTCTCTCTCTCTCTCCTGACTTTTCTGTCACACACTCTTCTCGATCTCCTTCTTCTCATCGTTGGGTCGATGAGAAGAAGGCTTAGCAAATGTTGTTGTTACTCCCTCCATCTTCGTAGATGCATCGAATCGTCCCATCCAGACGCCAACTGCGGACTCTATCGGCATGTTTTGGTTGGGCGACCTTCAGATTTAAGCGAGATTCTGGTTATGTTTTTCTTTCTTCTTGTTGTGTGCATCTTTCGTTAAAAACGTCTCCTCTCTTCTTTTTCAGGATATAGTACACGATAGGGTATGATCCCGGCCACTCCCGACCCTATTAATTTTACAATCTCAAGTTAAGATGTTTGTTGTTGTTGTCCCATTATGATGTAGAATAATCGGTATTGCCCAAGCCGGTGGGTTTATCACCTCGGAGAAACGGGAGACGCGGGAGTGGCGATCATGCTAGGAACCTGCTTCCGCATGACTCCCTTTTTGCGTTGCTCGGGGCGCGGCACGCCGTGTATAGCACGGGGTTCCTTCATTAGCGAAGGATCCAGCTTAGCTGGCATCCTCGTTGTTACCGTCCGGTACTCGCCGGGGAACTTTGCATTCGGTACGGGCACGCTGGCAGTCCGCCAAATATGATCCGATGTATCGGTCAGATACGACGGTAGTCTGCCGTGCCGTGATCCCGGGATCTGAAGTCCAGGAATAGAACTCGAGACCCCATGAGATGCCCTTATTGTTGAAAGACGGGACAACCCAGAAGACAATCCACGGCTTCCCCGAGCCTTCTTCGCAATAAGGATCTCGTCAAATAAGCGAACTTGCGGGCTGGACGCTGGTCGCGTCTCGCGTTCATAAATAAATTCGTTAAAAGCTAGATTGAAGTTAGCAAGTAATATATATAGAGGCATACATAAAAACGCACCTTGCGTCTCCTTCATCATTGAGGCATATTCCTGTTGATCGTACGGCAAGCTCTTAATGAACCCATTCATGTCAAATGCATAGATCTGACCGTGGCTTTTTTGCTCTCTCGAAGGTCGGCCCAAGTGTTTTCGGTACGTGTAGAGCAGACTTGCAAAACAACGTACAAAAGCGGCTCGTACCTTGTCAGCATTGAAAGCCACTGGACAGACGAGTGAGACACAACCGAGACACCGTCCATGTGAAACTGCTGCGCAACCAGAGCACTTGTAACACCCGTCACCTTCAGCTCGCTCGTCACATATAACGCAGATCGAGGTAGTGTCATTCAGGCAGAAGTTGAAGCAATGCCCTTCGACCCACACGGTAGTCTCGGTGTTTTCCACGGGCTGGACAAGCATGTTAGGCATGACCGTTGATGCGGCAAGAGTAGACTGAGCGTAAGTCGACGGAGCATAGCCACCGAACGATGACTGCGAGTCGATCGAAATGGCCGAAATGGACATGTTGGCCTGGTGCCCATTCAAAAAGGGCCCGTTGGTCCGGTGGTGAATGGGGCCTTGGCCAAACGAGGAGCTGCGTCGACCCCTTTCGAAATGGCCAGATCTCTTTTCCCGCAACGTGGCTGACAGCGCGAATCCCGAGTCGCTCCTCGAAATGGGCGTCGTCGGCATGGGTGGAAAGTTTATAGAGATAGGTGACACTGATGATGGGGGGCTGGTTTTGCTTGATTTACTAGTGGTCGGCCGTTCCGATGATCCAGGCCGTGCGTCCAAAAACGCGTTGAAGACTGGTGTTCTCGACGCTTCTGTCGGATCATGTTCCCCAAAAGACGACGAATTTTGGGAAACCCATCTAGCTAGAGTGCTTGGGAAAGCTTTCTCGTGGAACAGAGGGCTGTGCTCGGCAGAGAAAGCGTCATAAGGGAAAGACTCGATAGCATAGGGTGGCGGTCCCGTTGGCACACCATAGCGCAGAGCATGCGGAGCTGCGAGCTGCAACAGCGACATGAGCTTCCGGCGATGTTGCTTGGGGAGACGGACTGGCTGGGTGGTTGAATCAATAGTATCCTTGTCTAAATCAACTAGGACGTAGTCGTCCTCTGGTAGCTCAATGTTGTCGTATCTTCGTTCGATACCGACAATGTAAGGACAAGGTGCATCAAGGGCTGATAGTAATCGCGCGGGCAGGACGGGGATGAAGATGCTTGCCCAGGCCAATGGATATAGTAGACTTTGCAGAGCATGAGAAGCGAGGTGAAGCATCGCCGTGTGAGAAGAGAGGAAGATGATTCGAGACTCAGACATCGCGTATTCGAACAGAGTAACGACATTCTCAAGAGATAACGATCGGAAGAATGCGTAGAGGTCTATGTTACGTGATCCGGGTAGCTCATTGGCGGCTTCTGTTCGGGCGTATAGACGCAACTCTCGCACTCCAATTTCGACCTGAGTCTTAGAGCTCAGAGGACTGAACGCCTCCGTGCATAGATTGACCACATATCGTTCTAATGGCTGCCAGCGACCAACCCTTGGCGAGCTTGCAGGCACGCGTAGAATACCTCCATCCGTCATTGGCACAATGACAGCTCGAAGCCAATCTTTCCAGAAACCCACTCTGGTGGCGTCTCTACCAAGTATGCCGTAGGCTCGCGGCGTCCAGAGTCCACTCTCACCGGCCGTCAAGCCATCGATCTTCGACGCCGCACCGTGTCTCAAGGGTCGTAGCATCTCCGTCATAAGGCTAATCTTCTCCTCCACTGAGCTGATCTGGTCGTCGAGCTTGTCTCGGGCGGCAGACCCCGAGGGTATCGCGGGGAGCTTGGCGAGCAATTGCGATAGATGAGCGCGTTCCGCGGCTAGCCGTGTTCCAAGGCTGCCGGCAAGCTCACGTTCCTCCTCAGTCATATGTCGCTGTCTCCATTGTTCGCATCGTCTCTCAATATCCTCCGCTACATCATTTGTAAGTGCTGTCCATACGATAACGGTAACGCCGTATATCTTAGAGTTGTCGTCCGATGTCATTGTAAAGCCGTGCCATGTGGATCTCGGTCTTTCATCCGATGAGACAATCTGGATGTCATTGGGGAAGGCAAACATGGGCACGTAGTCGGGAAATCGCCCCCTCTTAGCCAGATCTTCCGTCGCATCTTTCGGAGGATATCGGTCTAGCAGGTCGGGCTCAAAACGGCGTTTCAGGGGGTGCATGTCAGGATCAAGATTGAGAGGTTCGGGAGGAGGGATAACCGAGTTGTAGCTACTCAGTCTCTTGGCCGTCCGAACTGAAGCTATTTTGCAGAAGTCAGTACAGAACGCAGGTTGTTTCTAGCAATTGTGTTCGAAGAGTTCTGCAGGCAGTCCTGGTACAAGATCGTCTGAAGAAGAAGACCCCGTGCCCAGATCGTGGAAGGGGGCCATACCAGGTCTCGGAGTTGATGGCTGCTTTCGCACGCTGTTCATGTCCCTGAAGCTGATCTTCCGTCTTATGCTACCACGGATACTACCCCTGATACCCTTCAACGGACTCAATCTTCCACTTTGGACTTCATCAGCTTTGATCCTCTCTGCACGTGGGTTTACCATTGGTGGCCGAGACTGCGTTTTGGCACCAGCTGAGAAGCTGAGATCATCTAAGAAGTTCTCCCTCTCGGCAGCAAACTTGACCAGGGCCTTATCGAAGTCGAAGTTCTCGAGAAGTAGACCTTCTGGACCAGCGGCACCAGGGTGTGGGTTCGGTCTGATTGTGGCGCTACTTCTGTTACTCCTAGTATTCCCGTCCATCTCTTCTAGGGTGTGTATTGAATTAGTGAAGGACGCCTTCGAGAGTCTGTTATTTGAGTTTTGGCGCGAGTGTCGAGCGTAGGTCTTGCTGGCAGGAGACGCGGCTGCTGGGTCGTCGGGCTCGGGCTCGCCATCTTCGTTGATCGTATCCTCTACCTGGCCGGCAGAGGGAGGGAGCGGCAGGTCTTGGTAGGATATGGACTCAACACCGGCAATCCAGAAGTAGTCCGCAAGCGGCGCCGAAGAGTCGTCCATGACATCGCAAGCCCGTGGCAGTCTTCCTCTTGTAGACCTCCGATTTGTATGCTCCGCAGGGTGGGAGAAAAAGTGCAATTAAGTTGGAGAAAAGAGCTAAGCTGTCAATAAATGAAGTTTGCCGAAGTGGCCTGGCCCAGGGGTGCGTGAGCCAGGAATGCTGGTCGAGACTTTTAAGCCGTGTGAGTTTGTTCTTTGTCTCTCAGTGCCGGCCTGTGGGTATCGGCACCTTCGACAGGTACCGTATAAGTGCCCGACACAGGTATTTCGTTGTACTACTAGTAAGTACACCTGCAAGCGAACAATGGGCGAGCGTTGGGCAGAAGTTTATAACTTCAGCAGTAACTTTAGCAGTGACTCCAGCAGTAATGAACCTCGAGTAATGCCGTCCTGCTTTGTGGAAGAGAACCCCTAAGGTAGATAGGCAGGTAGGCAGGTAGGTAGGTAGGTAGGTATAATGATCGTCGCTGCCAAAGCGAAATGTCTATTGGACGAGAGGAGGTGTATCGGTCTTAAGACTCGGTCGAGAGAGAGAGAGAGCAGGTACTAGGTAACTTCTGCGTAGGTACTTGGTTATGTAGGTAAGTTGGTCACCGGCAGTGAGATACAGTCAGTAAAGTAAGTACGGCGTAAGTAGGTTATCCGAGAGACCTGGGCCGCCACAAGATACTTTTTTTAATCTCAATCAGATGTATGTGTCTTGTGTCTTGTGTGCCTTGTGTGTCTTGACCGTTATTGGTTTTAGGCCTTCTCCTTCTCCTCCTGCTTCTGGTTTTATTTTAATCGTGGTTTTATTTAGTTTTGGTTTTGTACTGTTCTGTATCTTTCGGGCAGAAGCAACCGAATGCTCTGCTCTGTGTCTGTGTATTCTGCTGTGTATTCTGCTGTGTATTCTGGATCCTTTTGGCGGCGGGTAGACACGCACTCGTTGTTGACATGCAATGGTTCCAAAACAAACCCTACAGTGGACAGTTATAAGTCATGCAGTGTCTTGATGCACCTGCATGCATGCCCCTTTGCGTCGTTATCGTTCGGGTGGGAGAATGCGGGCGGGCGAAGCGGGTATTGGATGAAAAAGGGTCAGAGGGTGTCTACGGCGAGTGGGAAGGAGGAGGGTGGAATAGAGGGTGGAATAGATGGTGGAATAGTAGATGAGATGGCAGCGCACACTCCAATGACTTGACTGACTTGACTGACTTGACGGGCTTGAGTCAATCGTATTGGACGAAAAAGGAACCTCCCCCTCTCTCCAACTGCGAAAGGTCAAGGTCCAGCGGGCGATCTTGGATGAGCCTGGGTGAGAGAGCTTGGACGAGCTGGGACGAGCTTGGACGAGCTTGGACGACTTTGGGTGACCTTAGGTACGGAAAAGTCGAAGAGGAAAAGCGTAGTTTTACTGCCCAGTTATCGGCATGCAAAAAATGAGAAATCTCGAAAACAATTCGACGCCCCAAGTTCATGCGGCAGCGCTGGTTGACGTGAGTGGTTGTGGGAAAAGACTAGGGCCATGGGCCATGCATGAGCTCTCGAAGCGCGCGTCGATAATAATTGATGGATGGATGAGATGCAGCATTTCAACGACATTTCAACAGGGCCGTTCAACAGGGCCTGACAGGGCACTTTTTCGGGGTTGATCGACCTGCTATACTACTAATAAGTACCTAATGTACCTAAGCTGCCTACCTAGGTAGGTTAGGTACATTAGGTACATACATACATACATACATGGATATCTGCCATACAATCGACGAAGACCCTTGTACCCTCTGTAGGCCCGTGCTGCCCATGTTCTTCCCATGTTCCCATGTTATGTACGGATTACCCAATGATGGTTTCCCCTTCTGGATTCAGTACATACCAAGTACGGAACACTTGATGGAAGTTTTTAAGGTACTGTATGTACTGCACGGCCATGGCCAGTGGCCGCCGCTGCACTACAGTATACATACATAAGTACATAGGTATGGATATGTCCACAAACTTTCTGGCAGCTTCAGGTGTCAGTGCCTGGGTCCCGCTTGGCATTCCTTCCCCTGTCTCCCCTGTATTCCCCCTGTACCCCCGGCTCTCCAGGGGTCACCGGGGGTGACGAGGGCACCGAACCATTATAGCCATTCTGCCATTATATGTAGTTCTCGCGTCGTCCATGCCCATCTTCAAGGGGAATGCCTAGTTACTATAACCAGTCGCCAATGAAGGCTTTCGACGTCGTAATCACGATTACTTATATTTACGCAGTATTACATGAGGTATGTAGTAACCTCAGAATAAGGCGAATAAACACTTGAAGTTAGGATACATAGAACACCGAGCCCGCTGTCGTTCAGGCGACACCCGTCACTATATCCAAGGTTCAACATCAGTCCGATCCTTCATCCCATCATTACACTACATTATCCTATGTAGGTGCCCAGCGCATGTGATGGATACCATCTAACTGAACTTACATGTGCCTAACGTTACCTAGTGGCTACCTCTCTTACCTTATCTCTGCTTGTATCATCCTTCCCTGGCCAGCTACTACATACATACATACGCCCAGGAAAAGGCTAATTAATGAACGGTGCTTGGTGTGCCACCCCCAACGCCAACACCACCTTTCAACACATGGCCGAATACCCAGTGCGTTGGAGACCAACTACCTTAGTCGACGTCTAGTGTTTGAATCTAGGGTATACCTCAGATGCTTAATAAGATGCTTAATGGTACCTTGCAGATACTACTGCGTGTACGGTTATTTATTAGTCTGCTGGCACCCTTTCCCCTTATTCGCCTTGCTGAGTGGCCTGGCGGATGGTAGATGTAAGGGTTCATCGCAGGAATTGGAGGAAGATTTTTACCTAGGTAATTTTCCTGCACTGCCAGACTGCCAGACTGCCAACTAGGGGGTAGTACACCCCTTTCTTTACCCTTCCGTTTCGACGGTTAAAATCCATTCCTTTGTTCCAAACGAGGCGAGATATCAAGCTCGTATTGGTGCCGTCGGAAGTGGCTTCAAAGTTGCAGCACAGTATCGTATCGTTGGGCGTTGGTGTCTATTTCGAGTCGCTTTCGGATCTTCCGCACGCAGTCCAGACCGGGGCCCTACAGCAGATAGCGTTCTGCCGCCAGGGGTCCTGGGATAGACACAGCACACCATCCATGCCGTCAGGGGCTTTTTTTACATATCGGGATCACCAACCAAGTCTGTGGGCTGTCGCCAGGATAGGCGCACAGTCACAATCGTCCGTGGCCCTCGATCTGTTAGCCCGTTTATCAAGAGTATATCATATTTGTATATCATTTTTTCAATATCTGACTGCATATATTATCAGCGATGTAGACCGCTCAACAGCATTTGATGCCCTCCATTGCCCCTCCATTGCCCGTCAGTGATCGCAGGTGAGTGCCAACGTGTCAAGCAGTCACCGAAACGGCTACGCCGGCCTTCACCTAGTCGACTCATTCGGGTTGCAGTTAGGCATTCATGATTGCAGCGCACAAACTACTATCATGAGACGACCTCCAACAACAAACATCCCACGAGTCCGAGCCGCGGTCATGGCGACGCCACTGCAGATATCCAGACGGATATCAACCAGTATGTTTCATGTATGTGGAGTTTGTCAGGGCGTCGAGGTGCGCGCATCCCAAGGAGGAAAGTCCATCGAGGTTGAACCTGTATCTTCTCACCAAAGAGGTTCGATTCGGTATAACCGAATGCATGCATACCCATCATCGGTCAACACGGTGAAGTCACCGCTCATCTAAGCATCTCTGTCGCTTTGCCGCTGATCATGAACGAACGATTCACATGAAGGAATAGTAATCCATTACACCTAGCCGGCGTCAATGCGCTTCATGATCAAGTTGCATCTACTACTGCGCAGTACGTCGTACATACACAGGGTTGAATTTTTCTTTTTCCTTTTTTCCTTTTTTTTCTTGCGTCCCTTGCAGACTTCCAAGCGGGTCTAGAATCTAGTAGGTAGGGTGTACCGACAAGACGGAGCTTACTCCTGTTACTTAGAACTTCGTACAGGCTCTTACAAAAAAATCATCCTACATTGCCATCATTCTGTAGAATTTTGATGCGAGCCGAATCCGCAAGACCCTGGTCCACGTCCATCTAGGCATCGCAACCCCCCCTGATCCATGAGTCTACGCTAGGTCGCCTTTTTAGGTCAGCCACGCCAGGCACGGGTGACGTAGCTGGAACGGCGGCTCGTTAGAAATTACTCGTATGAATGAACCATTCAAGTTGAATACGAATTGAAATACGTTGAGGGTAGCAGCGTCACATTTCAGATTGATATAACTGCAAGTGATATAATCACCCGCTCTGCCGGACCCCTACGCCTCATCCATCACATAACGGGCCGCAGACCGTCAGTTCATGTCCCTCCTCCATATACTCCGTACTCAGGTAGGGAAATACTATTGCCGCAATAGCAATGGCTTCATATGGAACCGCACAATAAACCTGAGCCGTTAAGATAACCGTTAACGCAGATCGCCCCCCAGCAAATGACTCGAAACACTCCACCAACTAGACCGATCGACTACCCTTAAAATTGTGTCTAATCAATCGGCGCCCGCCCCAAGATTCGGTAATCTTAGTGCCGTTAGAATCTCGAGTGTGACAGCAGATATTTGGCTGACATATAGCAATGATCGACTACATGAGTTTTTTATACATGACGTGAAACCTGCCAAATGAGGACTTTACAGCCGCAACCCGTTCCATGTGTGCGATTGAAGCGGCCTCTAATAAGCCTCTTGGTGACATTGCAGCTCATCCCGAGAGCCACCAGTACCAGGTTGCTCCGTCCGGTAGCATACTATGTATTATTATTATACCTGCTTTTCAGGGGGAATAGGCACGGGCACGGAGGCTCATTCCATTTCCTTGACCTACCAGCCTAACCTAGCCGCCTACAAAAAAAGCGTAGACCTGTTCACTACTCGCGGCTCCTTCGTAGTGGAACCTCTTACATATACAACAGATGATGTGACCCCACGCTATTAATGGGCCGAAGGCTCCTTATATGTATTAATGACGACGTTCGCCCCAGATACATGCATAGACTCAGAGGGTCACCTAGCTCGAAGAGGTCGCGCGCCGACGACGAGAATCAAGCTTCAGCAGGATTCGTCCGTTCGTTCGATTGATAAACGATATTTTGATTTGAACTCCCACCACCACCACCACCACCACCACCACCACTCACACACACACACATCCTGCGCTGCGCAGTTGACGTGTCCCGTTGCGAACGGACGGAGTCGGTTTCGTTCGTTCCTGGGGGGGGGGGGGGGGGGGGGGGGCCCCCCCCCCGGGCCCCCAAAACCAAAAAGCAAACACCCCCCCCCCCCCCCCCCAAGTATGCCGCGGAAA